>BGPR01010753.1:28520-51229 GCA_013235015.1 Araneus ventricosus
AGCTCTTAATATGTTTTTCTTTCAACATCATACAAAATTTGAAGGTCTGACAACAATATTTCTTTACTGAGTTTAGGGGAACGGACACATAGTTTTCCTTTCTTTGAATAAATGACACTGTAAGCAAATTGACTGCTTGCTTTCAAGGTTTCTCACTTTCAGATGGGAAGTTTTGAGATATTTCATTGACACAAAGTCTTTACTTAAGAATTCTATTGATCATATATAGATGAAAAACAGTATAAAAATTTCTCAAAATAACGCATACTCTACAAAAGTGCACACTATTTGAAAACACCTTCCAAAACTACAATTTATGTCAATTATAAAATAATAATATTGTTGTGAAGATATTAAAATGCTCAAAAATATCCTGAAATTTTTTCTGATATCATATTTTAAACATAAACTGACTGTGACATAGCTAACCTTAATACCGTTCAATTTTTGACTCGTGTTTTGATACATTACATTTTATATGAGATTCCCTTACTAATGATAAACATGAATTTGAATAGGATAGACTCAAGTCCGTATTATCATTAAACGATACTCAGTATGTTCTGTAATATACTGTAAGTCTATATGTTTCCAGCTATCAAGCTAGTCGTTTAAATTAAGATATTAAATGCTAAATTCACAACTCGAGAAAAGGATATGTTAATCCTCGAATTCTTCTTTATTTGAAGTCATCGTCTTACTCATCGATCAGGAGTGTTGCAGATTTTTCTTGTATATTCATAAAAAATAATTGTTGATCATTTTAAAAAATAGAGCGTGAAATATTCCAACATTCCGAGTGATTCATATACAAAAGAATTTCCTCCCTTCATTGTAGTGAATTTATTGTAATGAATTTTGTTTCTTCTTTTGTATAGTTTTTAACACTGAACTGTTCAAGAAGTAACCAAAATTTCCAAAAGAAATTCGCATAAAGAATTTCAAAAATAAACAAATTAATATTTTCTAAAGCTTTCCCTTGGCTCATATATTTTAGTTCTCAAAAATATTGACCGCAGTAGTCTGGAGTTTATGCCTTGACTTTTGGGATTCGACACTCACAAATTCGAGAGAGATTCCAGCGAAATTCTAGATTACGTTTGGTCCTTGAGCATGTTAATCTGGCTTCGAGGATCAAACTCCATCACGTTAACGTGGATTGCTGGAAGGCGGCTTTCGACTCGGGTTAGTTTTCGTAATTTGATCACGATTGAAAATATGAGGTACATATAGTCCAAAAATAGCTTCAAGATGATGTGAAAATCTAAATAAAATTAACAGAAAGGATGGCCTGTTTGAAAAATGGGTTTAAATTTGAAATTTCAGGACGTTAGAAGGTGCGTACAAGTTTAGCAATATAATTTTGATTTAAAAATGTGGTAAAATTTGCATCAGAATATGAAATAAAAGCAATAATTATTTTCCGTATTAATTTAATTATATTTCAAAATAATATGTAAACCACGCTTCTTAAATTTGAAGAATATGGCATGAATGCTGCACTGTGTGTTAAGTTATAACAGCAGAATTAATAAACCTTTAATTCTCAATACACGAAAGAAAATTCCATTATTAAGTAACATCAGTAGATTTGGCTTTTATGAACATTTATTATTTCAGTTTTAAAGAAGAATAATTTACATTCCGAATTTCTATGAAGATACTTTAGTTGCATATCTCTCTTATAGAGAAAAAGATAAGAAAAAACTCTGTAATAGGCAGTTTAGAAAAGCGTGATTTACATTATACACATAGGATTAATTATAACGTAAATAAATATAGTGACTAAAAAGTAATTGGAATAATAGCTTTTACTATTCGCTTTTAAGAATTGAAAGTCATCGAAAAAATATTTCTAAATCGTGGAAAAAAATAAATTAATATATGCGTTTTTTTACTATAAGAATTCGTTTCAATCTGCGAAAAGTTTTAACTCCATACTTATTTCATTTCCGAAATTTTTTTTTTCTTTTGGAAATTAAAAAAGTGAAATGAGAAAATTATCTTTATTTCTGTTGGATTTGAAAAAAGTTATGTCTTTTCTGATCTAATTACAAAAGAGATTCATAAAAAAATCGACAAGAGAGGAAAATGAACGTTGCTAAATTTTTAAAAAATGGAAAAAAAAGTTTCCGACGGATGCATCAGTCTTATTTAAAGTAATTTACGTTTGTCATTTTGCTGCTTAGCAGTAATTAATTAACTTTTTTCCCTCAACTTCGTATTCTGATTTTAAATTATATATTTCTATTAACGCTGCAGTTGAAAATAATAATTATAACGTTTAAAAAGAAAAAACAGGAAATCAGCCTTTTTCAGCTTTATTAATAAATCATTGCATTTCAAAACGAGAAATCTAGAATTTGTCACAAAATAAAATTTTTTGACAAATTATGAAGAAATGCAGATATCCATAAAGTTCATTAGCAATTAAAATAAGTAGTAACTTTGCAATTATAAGTGATTACGTAAAAAAATATAAAAGTTTAATTATTTTGAGTTTTTATCTGCAAAAGTTTAGCTTAGCAAAGTTGCTGGATTATCAGATTGTTGACCCATAGTTTTACTGGAAGAGAAAGTAAATTGTGTTTCATTCGTTAATTTTAATTTTTTTCATCCACATACGTGAAATTCCTTAGTGGTGCTTTCTTCTTATACTAGATTTTACACTTGTTTGAGCGACACTGGTAGATTTTACTTCAATCAAACAAATAATGGTTTTTCTATTTAATGAAGCCATCAGTCAACAGCAATTCTGAAAATTAATCAAATTTTTGCTTAATATTTGAAAACAAAGTTTCCATACACAAAAACTCTATATGTAATAAGTTTTTTAATCTTTTATAAAGGTGTCTTTTATCATATATAGTTAGTTACATATTAAATTGCTCAGAAATTTTATTTCAGTACGCTGACCAACACAAATCCTGCACTGATTAACCTTATGAGCCCTATTCCACCTCATTCGACACAGGTCGGAATCAAGAGGTTTCGGGCCCTTGGGGGAATTTTTGCGGGAGAATATTATTTCCTTTCATTGCTGAAAATTTGAGGATTTCATTCTGATTTCATGAATGAAAATTTACTCCAGTTTCTGAGGCACTTGAATTCTCGCTGTAGCCGGGTTCAAAGAGTTAAAAGATGTATGGATGAAGACGTATTTTTAGTTCCATATTTTATTATTGATACGACACATAAGATTCTCATCGCCACACCTCTACTTCAGGTGTTTACATCTGGTGTCTGTCTGCCAGAACAGATTCTCAAATCGAACCTTAGGGGTTGCCATAATTTCTGGGCGCTCATAAGCACCTTGGTAGGGATTTACCACAGATGCTATACATTTCAATCAAAACTTTTCAATTTGGTATCTTTCAGAATCACAAAAATTTCAAAATTTGAAATATCTTAATGCAATAGTTTTGTTCCTAAATTAAGCTAATTTAATACAATTCATCAAACAATTCACTTTGAATTGTAGTTCGATCTGATTCTCAGAATTTGAAAAAGAACTACGGAACAACAAGAATATTCTGTTTCAATTTGCTTCTCTGTTGCTACATGTTATTTTAGGCGAGTTGCTTTATAAAGTTGTTTCAATTTATAAGCATGCTTCCTTTCATTAGATAATACAACATGCTTTTCTCATTTCTAGTGTTTACTAAGTATTTTAATTATTTCCTTTTTTATATTTTTTATACTTTAGAATACACTCAAATATCGTATAGAATATTTTTATATAGGGGAAACCAGCGATACTTTACCCTACGTGATTTTCTCAGATTGTGAGATAATTGGTGATTTGC
This sequence comes from Araneus ventricosus, assembly GCA_013235015.1. Taxonomy (NCBI): domain Eukaryota; kingdom Metazoa; phylum Arthropoda; class Arachnida; order Araneae; family Araneidae; genus Araneus; species Araneus ventricosus. The sequence continues at coordinate 32,327 of BGPR01010753.1, forward strand.
GTGTTCCATTTTTATTTAACCTTTGGTCATATGGTTTATTGGAGGGAATTTTCATTCCAATCTGAAAAGCCACCGTAATCGTGTGTAGGTAAATATATTTTGGGGTCAAAAATGAAATTCTTACTTTTTTCTTTCCTCAGTGGATTGGAAGCTTAATATTGAAGATATGATGAATTAAAATATATCTGAATTTTCAGCATATATCTATCTATAATTTGATTTATGATGTTATGCAGTATCTTAATTCTAAGTTGTTTAATTTTTAGATTATTTAGAAAAACCTAAGTTAGGGATACCTGACCCTAGAAAAGCTACCGCAGCTTCGATAGCCGACCGAAGCACATTGTGTGGTGGAGATAAATTTTCTAGGGCGGTGGAGTTTGCGCCAGTATTTCAACTCAAATATTAAGAATAATTATTTAAAAATAGTTTGTAAGTAATTATTTAATGAATAAAATTTCTTTTTAATGTGATAATGTCATATAATGCAAATAATTATTTTAGTAAAAATTTTAAAAATAATTGAAATTTATTTATTCTATTCTTTCCTCGTTTCTGAAGGAACAAGTTTCATTTATTTATTAGTTTAATAAAAATATTTTGCTCGAACGTTTTATCATCGTTTGGTTTTATTTAACATTTCGTCATTTCTGTTCAATTCGTATTTCTTTGTTGATTTGAATTCTCTCCTAAAACATATTTTTTTGCTTTTATATTTATTTAAATATTAGGAGAACCGATTAAATCTTTCATACTTCTCAATTTATTGCTTTGTACAACATTTTTTGGATGTTTTTTTTCAATTTGTAACTATTCTGCATTTTATTTTTTCTAATTTTTCCAAACCGACAATTCTTTAACGCTCTAATGACGTTACCAGGTTCCCAGTTCCATTACCGTAATTTTATCATTTAATTAAATCAATATTTTAATTGTTTATTAAATTTTGAACTAATTAAATTTAATAATTATATTTAATTAATAACTATAATGATTTAATTTATTAATTAGATTTTATTAATAAAAACTGCGTTCTATAGTTGTCATATTCTTTAATTTTTAATATTAGTTTCATTAATATTTTTGATAATAAAGAAGTTTTCAATTCAATAGTATCTGAATTTCACGTAATACATACAAATTATCAGAAGAATTTAAGTACTCTTTGCATGTAGGATCAAGAATTCCTACCCTAGGGTCAAATATCCCTAGCTTAAGGTCAAGTATCCCCAAGGTTAAGGATACTTGATTCTAGGCGATTTCATGAAATATATTTATTTTATGAATAAATGAGATATCAATTTAGCGTAAGTAAACATGTGATTCTCAAAAACAAATCCTTTTATGCCAACATTTCAAATATTAGAGAAATATAAGAAAAAGTGAAAGTAGGGTGAAGCATCCCTAGTTTCCCATCTACAGGAAAATATTTTAATCCATTGCTTTTCCAATTAATTTCTTCCAATAAGAAATATAAAAAAAAATTAAAAGTAAAAAAAATATTTAATTTAAAATGTGTGTAAGTCTATCCATCTATTATAATAGATTGATGTAATTAGTATATAAAATGTAATATGTACTCTTCAGACCGGAATTATAAATCTATATATAATTTTGGACACTATCTATCAATGAAAAGTGGTCCAATTGCGTGTCCGATTCAACCCATTAATGCCCAAATTCATTTGTATCATAGATTTGAATATATTTCAATTAATTTTTATTCAATACAACAATATTAGGTTAACCGTGAAGTAAAATAAAAAATCGAACAAAAAATAATTTTTTAAATTTTCTTTTTTTTTCCTTTTGCAGAAAAAATTAAAAAATCGGTGGTAATTCAATTTTAAAAAGTTTTTTTAACGGGAATATTAATGATTTTAAAAATACAGCAAAATATCAAAAATAAAAATCACTTTCAAATTCCTTGCATTACCTCAAAATTTAAACAAAGTGATTTTTTTTTTCATTTTGATTTCAAAACCTCGCTAACTGGTTGTATATGCCTATTGAAAACTGTTTAGGTTTTTGGTAATACCTATTGACTTCATAAAGTAACTGTCATATAAATAGGGCTCTTGGGTGCTAAGGGGTTTAATGTACTGTGAAGATTACACTAACCGCAACGTATCTGTCTCTCTCTCTCTCTCTCTCTCTCTCTATATATATATATATATATATATATATTTATATATACATACCGTTGGACTAACGGCGACCAAATCTGACACGGTGATGGATTAGCACTAGAGGAAGCTAACACCGTAAAAATTAATTTAAAATTTGAATTAGATTTTTAAGTGGTAAATTCGGACACTTTTGTTTTATTTCGAAACGCATATTTTTATTGACATTTTGTTCAACCTAAAGATTTTTTTAAAAGTTTATATTTTTAATCGGCAACACGCGGGGTTAATTCTGTACATATATTGTTTAGCAACGGATTCGGAAACCCTCCGCGCTTTTGCTCATGCGCTGGGCGGAGTTATTTTCATCAAAATATGGGGAAAGCGAAGAATGGAAGGGTGATGCTTACATTTTACTGAGCGTGATCTAACAACGAACTTCGGAAATGCGCTCATATGACTCATTGCCTGACACCCCTTTCCGGTGTAAAATCGTCCAAAAGTGGTAGTCTCAGAATCCGTTGCTAAATAGTAAAGCTTATAGTCTAAAAGTTTAAAATGAATGTTTTTCCAAACTTCTGCCGTTCTCTTTAAAACCCTGCTGTTATAATGTAATAAAAAGACTAGATTTTAAAGAATATTTATGTTTGTTGGGGAAAGTTAGTGACAATATTTATTGGATCCCGAGCAACGCCGGATTATCAGATGGTTAAGTATACAAGAAAATAAAGGACAGAACACTCTCGTTTTTTGTTTATCGAGTCCTTCAGTTAATGAACTTATACGATGCTGTTCTGATGAATTACGGTGATGCGCAGATTTTGGAAGTTGTATCTTGCATCATAAACTTGAGACCCGTATAAAGAAGCGATGCTAAAATAAAAAAAGCATTTCCAGTATTATACACACTGCTGTTTATTTCTCTAGATTTCATTTGAAGGCTTTGTCTTTTATATTTTTATAAATAAAGGCCTAATCTGTTTAGATTTCAGGTTCTAAAACTCGGGAAGTTCTCCACTTGACTTTCTAATATAGTTATAAAATATATATCGGGATTCTTTTATTGTTGTTGATTATCCTCATTGTAATATGAAGCAAATTTAGTGTGCGCTATATTTCTGTCCTTGCATTTAATTGGAAATTTGATATAGATTTGCAATTGTAAAGGTAAGCCAAATTTCCTTTTTCTAGCTATTTGAGATTTTAAGTTATCGTGTTCGTAATCACAAGAATAAACAGACCGATAAACAGGCGCTCATTTGACAGATTTGGCCCAAAATTTGTTGAAGACCTATTATTTTACGTAAACCTCACGTGCCAAATTTTATTTCTCTACCTTTTTGCTTTTTATAGAAATTTTGTCCCAAGAACAAATTAACAGAAAGAGAGAGTTCCAAAAATGTGTTTATCCGAATGAGAAAATTTTAAAATGTCGTTATTCGTCAACATCTAGATAGAATATTTTGACGTTCACAATAATTACACAGGTCTGCAACCAAAAAACTGCATAGGATTTTTGACTGTTTCTTATAGATTTTTACTCACTGAAACCGGGAAAAATATTTAAAAAATTCCATCACGTCAGCTTTTCTTGCAAAACTCCTGTTTATAGGTTAATTAAGTGTAAATTTTCTCTTTTTAACCTGAAATCTGCTATCATATTCTTGAGTCAAAAAACCATATCCAATAATGATTTTATATATTGATTTCATATTTCTAAGAGTGACACCCACCTTCAAGTTTGGATGATATCCGGAGTGATTCTGAGGATGGTGACACATTATCTCACCAGGGCGAATATAGCGCAGATTTTTCTGTTGATGAGGGACCCCAACCATTTTCTCAGAACGAGCTTAATGATCTAGTTAGAGATTTAGGTCTTTCTAAAGATGAAGCTGAATTGCTAGGGTCAAGACTGAAAAATAAAAATCTGCTGACACCTGGAACTTCATTCTCCTGGTACAGGCACCGAGAGAAGGAATTCACTCAGTTTTTCCCCAAAGAGGGAAATCTCGTTTTTTGTAATGATGTTCAAGAGCAAAAGAAGTGTTTTGACATAGAATATGATCCATCTGAGTGGCGTCTATTCATATAATCGTCTAAAACAAGCCTGAAAGCAGTCTTGTTGCATATTGTAATTCATTTGCATCGCTTCCTTTAGGACACTCGGTGCATTTGGAAGAAAACTATAATGATTTGTCTATGCTTCTTGAGAAAATTAACTATCAAGAATATCGTTGGATGGTTTGTGGAGACTTCAAAATGCTAAACATGCTTCCTATGCTTGTGGGACAGTCGAGCCAGAGACCTCCATTGGACCAAAACTGACTGGTCACTTCGAGGTGCCTTAACACCCGACGAAAAAATGTCATAAATACAATCTTGGTTCCACCTGAAAAGATTTTATTACCACCTCTTCATATAAAATTAGGGCTTATGAAGCAATTTATTAAATCACCGCCTAAATACGGGGAATGCTTCAGATATCTGTGTTACAAGTTCCCAAAACTGTCAGAAGCCAGGTTGAAAGAGGGAGTTTTTTCCGGCCCCCACATACGAAAACTGTTATCCAGTTCCCTCTTTTCAGAAACAATGGGGGACAAAGAAAAAGAAGCGTGGGCCTCTTTTAAGGATGTAGTGCACAGGTGTTTGGAGAATACTAAAGACCCTCTCTGCAAAACAATTGTACAACGCATGTTGACAGCGTATGAAGCTCAAAGATGCAAGATGAGCTTAAAAGTTCATTTCCCATACTCCCATATAGTGAAGAGCAGGGTGAAAGATTTCACCAGGATATCCGTGATATCGAGAGACTCTACCAAGGAAGATGGGACGTCAACATGCTAGCTGATTACTGTTGGGTGCTCAGACAGGAAACAGATGTTCGGAGGAGCGTCAAAGAGAAAAAGAAAAGGTTTCACAGACAAAAAGAGTAAACATGTAGTGTTAAATATATCATGAAAGAATAGTTTTTTGTTTCTTTTCTTCCAATTATAAGAAAAATTTTGCATAGTTAATTGTAATAAAATATTGAATTTTTTCATCGCAGTTTGGCTTTTTTAATGTAAATTCCCCATGTTTCGCAAAAACACTGTACGTGATGGAGGGAAATGGAGGTCATTTTTAGATTCAGCATCCTAAAAAACATAAAATTTATCAAAAATATCCCGTGCAGCTGAAAAAAATTTTTTTTTTGCAGACCTGTGTTATTCTTCGAGTACGAGAAATTAAAACAGTCTTTTCAGTTCATTGAACTAATAAATAACTATACAATATTTCGGTTGTTTTTTTACTTGAAAATATAATGAACAGCCTTTATTTACATTACACGATTTAAAATACTATCCGTTTCTCTAACAGAAGAAATGCCCCATTGTATGCTCGATCTTGAGATCTTTTAACCGCTATTTGAAAACAGAAAGCTGCAGAAGAGAGCAGTTTAATTTCTGTAATTCTGCTCAACACTTCGCAACAATAAAAAAATCACAATCTGTAATTTAACGTAGCTAGATTCTCATTTGAAATATTTTTATCATTGCTTAGTTCCGAAAACTGTACTTACGATAAGTCGGAAAGGATGAAAGCTTACAAATAAGCAAGAACTTCCCGAAATTCTAAAAATAAGCTTGTGAGTATTTACTGAGAATTAAAAGGGAAAAGATTTTGAACATTGCAACCCTCATTTCGTAGAAATAGAAAAGCTTTCACATTTCTATGGATCCTCTATTTATGGTATACGTACTGTTTAAATAATTGAACTGAATAAATAACATGAGATCTAACAAAAATTATTTGGGAAATACTAAAGAGACACATTAGCAGAAAAAGCGTAGGTCTTTCTCCTGCAGAATGATTTTCCTCGATTTTTGGTACTTAAGTAAAATTTAGGTCACTCCCTACAAAGTTTAAATCCATGCTTTTCTCAGAATCTCTCTAAACCTTTATTTCTTAAAAACTGAAAAAAGTTGAAAGCAGCAAAACATTGACTTAAGAGAAAAAGTTGTTAGATAGCAAAATATAAAATTAAATAGGCTGGAAATTTTAAAACGGATGTTTTAGAAAACTATTTTCTGAAATATGTTTCATTCATATCTCAAGATTTTAATGCAATGTATATAGGTCTTTCTATATATTCGAAACTTAAGAAGAAAAAAATAATTCATATAAAAATCGTTTATTTAAGATTGCTATATTTTAAGAGTCATTGTATGTCAAGAAGTTGAGTATAATGTTTGTCTTATGATCAATTATACATGGTGTCTACACTAATCGTGGGCCAATAGCTAATCTCTTAACCATTAGAGATAGGCATATAGTTCCTGTCGGAAAAATACTTTAAATGAAGGGAAGAGATTTAATACAGATTTTTAAAGTCAATAAATATATTACTGAAAAATTTATTAATTTTAATTTTTTATACGGTCCTATGAATCTTGTTTAGTAAAATATTTTTGACACTCTAACATTTTTTCAAAAAAAAGTCCCACTCTTCACGACTGAAACTGACTGAGTTATGGAGCTTTAAATATCGCTAACTTAGACCACTTACACCATTTCAATAGCCGTCTTGAAGACCATCCACCAATCACTGCGCAGCACTTGCTCGAGGAGGCAGTTGATTGGTTAAAAATCATGAAATTAAAAGCTCTCTTTTAGTCGCAGAAGAGTGTAACTCTTTTTGTTTAAAATGTTAGTGTGAGAAAAATACCTTATTAAATATGACTGATAGGACGGGACATCGTTTAAAAAGTTAGAATTAGTAACTTTTGCAGAAATATAGTTATTGACTCAAACAACATAAATTATAATTCTTACCCTCATTTAAAACATTTTTCTAACTGGAACCATATGCCTATCTCTAATGGTTAGAACTTAGCTATTGGGCCACGATAAGAGTAGACACCCTGTATTGTTAAAAATTTTTAACTGAAAATTTTCATTTTCTACTCCTAAGACATAGATTTTCTTATTCATCAAATGTCATAATATAGTGAGATCATATAATATTAACATAACTAACTATAACGAAACTTAAAATGTTAAATGGAAGCAACATATATCATGTAAATTATAAAGGAAAAAGATTTTGATCCCAATAAGATTTATCATAAGGAGTTATTTGCATTTATGAAAAATAAATTACGATTGCTGACAGAACAAAATCCTTTGAAAGGAATCATATAATACAGATTATAGAAAATTATATGTTAAACCGAATAGGAAATCAGTGCCAAAAATTATAATCGTCAGTGTTTTCGAAAAACATTGTTTTTGTAATTTTTAATAAGAAGAACATGTAAAAGAATATCCATCACAAAAGTGAGCTTGTGGTGTGCTTTTTCAAGTCATAAGTCGTGCTTAGTATCTGATTCGTTTCAAAATTATAAAATCTGTTCACAGTAGCCTTCGGTCAGTTAAAAGTTATTAATTAATCAACCAAATAATTCCTTCCTAATCAGAATATCATTCCTGCACAGAAATGTAATAGATAAATTAATATATCAAATATAGATTTGTGCAAGAAGATACAAGTAGTATATATATAATTAGTGCAGAGAACCCAAATTATTCCATCTATGTGGTCCTAATGTATATCCTATCTAGTCAAATTGTTGGAACATAATGGGTAGAAGCTAGACCCATAATTTTGTTGTGGATATTTTGATAGATACAACTGTTGAAATATTGGATCCGACGAGAAGAGGTAATGATAAAAAGTTTTAATTGAAGACGAACGTACTTCGAAAACAAATATGCATTTACTATACTACAGTACAATATTTCAATAACGATGATTCGCTATAAAGGCTGACTGCTTACATACAGTCGGTGAATCGTTCTACTTAGTAACAGAATACATCATCAGTTCAGTTCCGTTACTGACCGAAGAGTTAGACTTACCACCAGTGATTACACATAGGAAGGACAGCTATATATACCTTGCTTAAATCAGTATATGTACACTATTAAAATTCGACGCGTATGTATGTATGTGAGACTATCTTCTCACGAACTGCTGAACGGAGAAGCTCGTGGAAAGTACCAAAAGATGGGGAATAATCCAAGAAACCAATATTGACAATTTAAATTCCGAATTTTAATTAGTAAAAAAGATATTAATTAAAAACTAATTTACAACAATACTTTTCATTGTTGCAGCGCAATTCAAACCGTTTCCATTGTTTAAACAACTATTTAATAGCTGAAAGTCAATCTTTAAAAAGTCAAGTCTTTAATTTCATTGTTGGAAACAACAACAATGCAATATGGATCCCTCAACAATGCAATGTGTATGCCGTTGTACGCGGGTTATGATAATTTATACAAAGAAAAAGGAAAAATTAAATCTCTCAAATGGGGTTTTTACTAAAAATGTTGTTTCCCGTGAGGTTTTAATTTGGAATTTCATGTATGCAGTGCATCTTGCTTCATGCGTATATCGCAGGGTTATCTCCTTCCCTCCGTACATTCATATTCAGATTCAGACAAAAATAATTCCGGAATCGGATAGACCATTCATTTTGCCACGACACGATATAATATTTTCTTACAAAATAACCGTATAATTTTTAAATTTTAACGGCATAATTTTTTTATTATTTTTCCAATTTCAACGCTCTTTCGAGGACGGAATGTTTAAACCGCGGAGGAGAGAAAGTTAGGCATGTGTCACGTGACCTCACTTCACCTCTCCGCGAGAAAAGAAGCGGAGAGAAGAATTGAGTTCACTAGATGGGGTAAATTGTTGCATTCGAGATAGCACGTGCAACGCCGGACCATGCAGCTAGTTTACATACAAGTTGCGTTTATCGGATAGACTAAGTCAAATACGATTCCAATTAAAAGGGCTATGCGTATAGATGTCGAATGAAGTGATAAGCTCAAAGTAATGATGCAAGACAAAAATGAATAGGTTTGTTTACACTTCCTTATCTGATAACTGAATACTTCACATTACTAATGTAATAGCCCAGATCTGTCTCTCGGTAATGCACTGACGTCACCAGCAATAAAACTAGCGCCATAGCACTGCGAAACGTTAAGCAACATTATTTCATTGATAGAGAACCTAAATTTCAGTAATTTTAAATTTAAAAGAGTAATTGTTCTAATTTCAAATGTAATAGCTCTAAAATAGTGAAATAAAATTTTCTATCGATTGATATTAAATTTATCTCGCTATGCACAATAGTTACCGAGAAATTTTAAATTATATTAATCATATATTTCAAATTATTTTCCGTTTTTTAATAGAAAGTAGTAAATTATATCGGTAGTTTATCATGCGCGTGATACAGTTTGGACGCCATCTGATTATTTATTGCTATCGTGATGATATAATTTGATAATATTTTTTAGCAACGTTTGACAAGCAGAGAAGTGCTTTGTGTTTTGATTAGAATTTCGAAAAAGAATTCCTTTGAAATTTTAACTTTTGACTTACGATTGACAAGCAGAGAATTTCATGGTTATTGAATTATAATAAAATTGGTAAACAAAGAAAAATACTTTACACGGAATGTTGTTTACTAAGAGGTTTTTTGAATAAAGAAATATGTAAATAAAAATATGTTTCCTATCATAAAACATATGTTTATTTTATTTGTTTCCAGTCAATGTTAAGCATTTCTCTCGCTCATATATCTATTTAAATACGTCAAATTTGATGGTAAATCTCTCGAATGAAGAGGTAATTTTCACCCGTCATACCATGACGGGTGATTTTCTAGTTATATAATAAAGTACGAGAGACAATATGAATCTGAAAATGAAAGTAAGTAATTTCATAACTTAATTGCCGAATTTACATAATGTTACCAAAATTATGTGACTAGCGACTTAGGAAATTGATTGCCAGTTGACGTGTTATCCACGACATCTGACAAAATTCAAATCGACAAACTTGTTAACTCGCACACATGCAGCTTCAAATTGTAGAATAAATTTAAGGAAATCAATCAGAAAGAATCTGCTATAAATAGAAAGTAAATCTTATACTCTTACATCAAAAAGAATTAAGAAATATAGACTTGAAACTTTTTGGTTATGAAAACGGTCCTTTCTTCTATATCTCAAAGTCTTGTTTCATTAATGCTTGCGATAAACATTTCGATGATTAAATAAAGGTTAGTATCAATATCCGAAGATTGTTCTGCTTAGACACTGGATTCATACGGCAGGACAAATAGGACAAACAGGAATGAGACAAAAGCCCTAACAACACATATATCATTCAGTCAAATTCCATTGAGATGAATGCAGTTTCATGCTTCTATAGTCGGTTCTTAACCATTGTCATACTGTATTAAGCTGGCAACTTTGAGTCAAGCCTGATCATAAATTGAAGCGGAACGCCACTGCAATAAACTACGATTGTTGTTAAAACGCGCCGGATTGATCCGGAATGTCTAATCATTGCTGGACTTAAGATATTCCCCCTTTCCATCAATCAATAATAGTTAACCACGCTTCCGAGGTAGGGGACTTGACAGAATTCCTGTACATGCGTGTATGTAGAGATCAGGGCGGATAATCATTTACATACCATTTGTGACATCATTCTGCGACCCGGTATTGTCCAAAGCTTGCCTACCGAATGTGTTTAACTAATGTAGTAGTGATTATCTCTAGAGATGTTTATTCAGTTAACGCATTTTTGAATAAGCCTTTAGTTTTACTGTGCCTTGTTAAACACATTGTTTTTACTACACAGCTCTTAATGAAGGTTTTATTGTAATTAACGAACTTGAATTATAGATAATTATTTATTGATTTTGAGTTATCGCGGAAAATAGATTATTTTTCATTTTTCTTCAACAATCGATATAATTAACTAGTGATGGCAAAATAATCTATTTAAGAAATTTTTAGCAATAAAAGAGATGCTCATCAGTTGAATCTAAAATATATTCAAATATTTGCAATAACCATTCCGCTTATGTCACAGCTATTGAGTGAACCTTCCTTACTTCAGATTCGACTAATGACTTGCTTGATCACGTTCTGCCTCTTACCTCTGTGTGAGAAAATCCCGCCCTAAGCTTTGTTGAGACCTAATTTCGACTTCTATCAGCGCTAGTCTAGTGTTTGTCCTAATATCCAACTTAATCCCGATTACCAAAATCCTGACTGCTATGAAAATGAATGAATTACTGCACATCTTAGAGAAAATTCCATAGTAAGTTCCATAAAACTTAAATTTCAGAACATGCATAAAATATTTAACACCCCTCCTCAATTATTAAAAGAGTCTTAGGGTTTCGAAAAATAGTATATGAACAAAAATACAACATGGAGAAATATCAATTTATAGGTTTCATTCCTTCGATAACATAATGTAAAATCCATAGAATAGCCTGTAACTTTTGCAAATTTTAATTAACTTATTTTAAACTGCTTACCATAAAAAGTTGCAAGAATTTGTGGCAATGAAATATTATAATTGTATAATGCATATATAGACGGAAAACAAAAGAAACATCAATATTTCATAAAATTTAATCTTAATAATTCTTTAAAAAATAAATACTATTTTGGAGCTAATTCCATGAAAAGTTCTGCCTCTAGCATAAATTTACAGCAGGTATAAAAATATGTACACCTTTATTTCCCTCTTTCTAACGAATTAATTTCTCCTTGCGTTTACGAACTATTTTTAGTTTCTTCTGTACAAAATTGTACATTATTTTCTTCCTTTTTCTTTGATATAGTCTTAACACATGGCCACAATTCCTGCGGTCTGGTTAAGTTGCATTTTATTTTCATTTTCAAGAATTTTAAGCTTTTCAGAAACTGCAACGATCTTAAAAGTGGGCGTGGCAGGATTGCTTACTCTCCTATCATGAACAAAAATTGTAAACTCAATAAAAAATGCAGATACAACTCTGAAATTTTGCTGGAATATTTAGATGATTCAGGTATCATATGACCCAATAAAAAAAAATAAGATAATCCAATGACTTTTTTGGGTACTGTGTGGACTTACGTTCGTTTAAGAGTCAAATGTCTGAAATTATCTTAATACCCTTTGTAGGCTTCATTTTTGATTTTAGATTTTTCCGTTTTTTCAAATAATACTGTTAGTTCCTGGCCAAAACAAATAAAAATGGAATGGTAACAATTTCGCATTAACTTATAATTAAAGCTAATAATCACTCATTGTGATCGGGGTGGCGGCAGTGGGGGGACTGGGGAGCAGGGGCCCCCGTCGAGGATGCTGTGCCCCCCCCCCCGTCAGGGAAAATTTGTGTATCCCGTTCACGCAACGTGAGTATCTAACAAGTAAATAAAGATCTGACGAAAATTTGAGACCAATTTCATTACATGCCTCCCTCGTATAGCAGGTCGTGACCCTCCCGTCGGCGGACTCTAACACCACTCCTGATTGTGATAATCAACCATTCAAACGAAAGACAATTTAACCGAAATCCTTGAGTTAGTTTCGTGGAGCAAAGATTTATAAAATTAGGATTCAGTGAAGCTGCGTCAAGCTTATTACGTTATTTGCTATTAATATACGCAAAAGTTGAGTACGTTCTTTCCACAATTTTTGTGCTCGTGAAAGGTATTACATATTTTATCGCTTTAACATTGACTTGTTGGTACTCTTCTTTCACTGCTACTCAGAAAGCTTTCGGTCTTCCGTAAATTGCACATGCAGTGGCGGCGAATCGGTTGAAAAAGTAGGGGGGTAAAAAAATCATAGGCACCTAAAAGTACCCGGAGTATAGGTGTAGACAACATAATTTAAAAATTTAGCTACAAATTCAGCTAACTTTCCCAGAATATATTGCTTTTTAATGATTCTTAATTTTAGGCGTTGAAGTAAAATTTTATTTTTACAGCAGAAAGTAAGTGAGCGACTTCCTCCCTCGCATTCCTCCCTCCATTTTAATCCTTTATCATTTGCGTTTTCCACCATTTCTAACATTATTTTCGCGTACCACCCTCAACGTTGCGTATTGATTGGAGGATCTTCCTTGAGGCGACCATTGAAATAGTCTAAAGGTGTCTGAGTCAGTGATATTCAAAGCACCATAACTCGCTCAGTGTTAGTCGTAGAAGAGTGGAACTTTTATTTTGTTGTTGTGATGTTTTTCCTTCCCACGAGAAAAGAGTCTAGAACCTTTCACTTCAACCGCAAACAGCAAGCCAGCAACACCTGGTGGCCATTAAGAAGACAATCGCGAAGGTAATAGCTGCGAGCGGAGAGCGACCACAATGCACAGGAATAAATATCTGTCAGAGAGAGCATTCGGTCAGCTATCAGGAGATTAGCAGTGCTCTTTCATGTCACACCTGCAGGAACCATCCCACGGTCGGAATTGACCATTGGGGACATGGGAGTTTATTCGTTGGTCGCCCGGGAGTCCGATTGTCCAGTGGAGTGAGAAGAAGGCGGAGCTCCACCCTTTGAGGTTGGGACGAAAACAGGGGTATTGGAGTTGGAGGGAAGAGAACGGTGAGGAACCGATTTAGGAAGTGTCAAACGTAGTTTCAGACTCCGGAGCGCAGAAAGAGCTGTGTGAACAGCTCTGATTTAAAGTCCCGAATTGATTCGGACTTTGACAACGAGAACTGAGAATCAGCATTATTACGAAATTTCGGTTCATCGAATTTCGAGCACTCCTTGTAGTCTCGTAATTAGGCTATCACCCGGACAGGGAAACTAGCCTGGATCTCCATCTCTTTGGAACTCTGACTCGATCGAACTTTAACGTCAAACGAGCTGCGAACTCGAATGAACGAACTTTGTAAATAATCACTTACTCCAGATTGTTCACAAAAGAACTTGTTATTTATATTGTTCTTTAAATTATAGCTGTGTCAAATAAAAGTACTTCGGTCAACCTAAGCATTGCATTTATTTGGTCGCTCATACGCCAAGACACCACACTGTATAAGAAAGTAGTATGTCAAAAACATTTTGCTAAATATGACTAATAGGACCGGGGAACTGTATGAGAATTCAAACCTCGTCATTTCTTCGGCAATGCATATATAAATTCGAAAAGCATAAAATATAATTTTTTACTTCATTTAAAGCATCTTTTCCGATTGGAACTGTATGACTGGCTCTTAGGGTTTAGAAATTGGCTCTTCGGTCACCTTTAGAGTGTCCACCCAGTATAACTGCTTTGAAATAAAATGGTGAGATGGAAATGGCACAGTCTATTTATGTTCACACGGCAGTGGCGGAGAGACCGGGACTTAGTTTAGTTACATTAACGTCCCGTTTTGAAGCAACACGAGAGCTATTTTGGGACGGACTTCTTAATTTTGAACCACGGTCAGATGACGACACCTGAGCTGCTTTTCCTCTCCAAACTTCTGCACCACACCAGCGGGAGGACCGGAGAAAAAGGGGATATAGATGCCCCAGGCGCCAGTTTTAGAGGACGCCATGGTGTCAAACACATTAATGCGTTTATGCTACTTTTAAAGCAAAATATGAGGGAACGTAAATGCACAGAATTGAATTTACGCTTGTTAAGCCACTGATGACGACTAGGATAAAAATAAATCATATTACTTCCCGAGCGCCACTACGCCACTGGCTATGGTGAGAAAACGTTACTTTTTGTCACTTTTTAAAGTCAAACACAATGATGGGGCGAAAATATACCATGCCCCTGGCGCCGTGTACACAAGCTAAGCCACTGATGATGACGGGGAGGGAGGAGCGAAAACCCGTATTATGACTCGGGTGCCACTCACCCTCGCTACGCCACTGCCACATAGTTCATGCCAAATGCATCGATCCAATTTGATACCGAAATGTATCTAAAAGCATATCTTTGAAAATATATCTGGATGTGTAGAATTTCTCTTTCTACAGCAAAAGATCTCTAGTTATTAATAAACGAGTTTCATTATTTTGCAGTATGAAAATGTATCTGGAGGAACCACATTTGATTACCTAAGATATATTTCCAAACTAGAATTGAAAAACACTGCGCAACAGAGTTTTGTGATGATGCTACGACATTTGTAGACTGAATAATTGCAAACCAAATTTCAATGACAAGAATTTGTTCTCAACAATAATTAATTCTCCTGCTTCCAGATTCTCACTTATAATTCAGATTTTAAAATGTTAGAAAAATAATTAACCACTTTTCTTTAACTTGACTTGTTTCCGATTTGTAAAGATAGAATTTCGCAATCAATTATTTATTCGCTTTCTGATGAATCAGAATTCTGTATGATTGTGCTTTTCCGATGTGAAAATGCTATTTTAACATGTTTATCTCCACGTGAATCAACTACGATTCGCACGGCGGCGATCAAATGCGATTCATACCGACTACCTAATTAGACGACCCCCTCCTCTACTGTAGTTAAGAGATAGAAGAGAAGCAGTCATCTAATTAGATAGATGGTTCGAATTTCACACGTGAGTCATGGCGACTGACGTGTTAATCCTTTCAAAACTTATCAATTAATCGCTTAGTTTGATTCCATTTTTATTCCATACAGGTTCTACTAGCCAATTTAAGAAAAAATAATACACAATTCCATAATGATTATGACGATGAATAAATAAATATACTGAAGACAAAAAAGTTGAAAATAGTTGACCGAGCGAAGCGAGGTGCTGCTTCAACTCGATCGTTTGGCATTTAATCTGTTTGACTGTAAATTTGTTTGTTACGCAGTCACCAATAAACGCCTTGTTCGATTTTCTCCGAATTTGACATGAGTGTTCCTTCAAGTCATTAAACACGATGTATGTGTAACGCTTATTAACTCTTAATTCCATTTCATGATGGTAGCCATTTTAATGGTTTCAATGTTGCACTATTGAAACTTTTCAATCATTCTGGCAATGGCGATACATTTAATTGTAATTTTGTTAATGGTAATAAAAGCAGAGACTTGTGTAAATAGGTCGCATTTCGAAAGAAATTGGCTTAACCTTTAAAAACTGCGATGAAAATCAGATCTTGTTTTGTTTTTGCTACGTGAGGTTGACTAATAATGAAGAAAGTTCTTTCAACTGTATAAGTACTTTAGAACTGAACTAAAATGTATAGCAAAACTTTTTGAATTAAATATTCGAAGATCAAAGCAAAGAAATCGTAAAAGTTTGAGGCGCCGAAAACGGCACGATAGAAAGCTCAAGATGCGTTGCCATTTTTAATTCAGTTGAGGACCTAAAAGACATCTAAAATCGTTATAGATTCCGCGAAATATAGCGTCTATGAATGACTTTGATTTAGTTTATAAGTTTGAAATTGCGACACTTTTATGCACGTACGGCATACGGATAAGCCAGTTAAGGGGTATCTGGGGGCCTACACTTCCGTGCCAAACAAAAGTAGCCGTTGAGAGGGGTGACCGCTTAGAGAAATTTTACTACATAAAGAATTTTAAACTTCCTATTTATTTTGAATTATTATTAGTGCCTCATACTGCCTCAATAAAACTTGCTTTTTAAAAACATTTTTAACTCTCATTTAACTATCTCAATTACTTTTATTCTATAACTTGAGCAGCCCGTCAGCCGCTGTCGAAATTCGAAACACAGCGTTGCCCGAGGGACACCGCGAGAAGGTCAGCTACTAGAGTCCCTCTTCTCAAGTATAGGAGTGGCTGTTCTCAAACAGTCCGATGCTGATATTTCTGGACAGACCCGGGATGTTGGAAGGACCTCCCTCTCACACCTTAAAAATGGGTTCAAGCTCTTGGACGCTGTTTGGGTTATCAGTAAACAAATATATCTTGCGTTGATGGTAGGGGGGTGGATCAACGCGTCCACAACAGAAACAACTTAGCGCACTCATGCAAACTTACCTGAATAATTCACGAATAATCTTATTGGAATGTGAGAGAATAAGGCCGCAAATGGCACTTAACTAATGCTACTTAACTCTTAACTCTAACACACAATTTGGTAAGAATGCGACCAAATAGATATTTGGAGCCCAGCCCCTTTTCCCAGCAGAGCACTCCGCCTACCAGTTCGAAGAGCTTCGACGCTCGGCCACTGGTAGGGCTCGAAGAGTGCGCTGCTGAGTGGGAGTGGACCAGAGCAGCCACTTTCGTTCAAGTCGCAAATTAGGGAAACAATACAAACTATTGAATCATGTCTTTGAAAGATGCTACTGGAATGCGTTGCAAATCTTCAAATTATGGCATCCAACCTAGAAATTGGAAAGCCTATCAAATAAATTTCCTAAATATTTTTGAAGTTTCTGTTAGAGTTTTATTCGTGCTTAAGGTTGTAATTCCTAATAATCTGTAACATAGAATATGTTTGCTTCTGTCCTGAAAATATATGATAATTCTATAATGATGGCACTGGTTCATGGTGATAGTATATATCTTTTTTCTTTCTACTGCAATCTAATCTTAATGCTTTTCTTTATTTTGTCCTGTTAATTAAGTTTCTAACAATTGAATTCATTATAAAAGAGGCCTTTAAAAGCAAATAATATTATCTGTGACGGTTAATTTGAAACCTGATATTGAACTTGGAAACTTCGCCCGCATTTAATGCCATGTAACGTGGGTTCTCGTTTTCAATGTTTAATGTTTTTAATGCTGGATAACTTTTTAGAAAATAATGTGTAAATGTCGAACTTTTTGGCCCTTTTTGAACTCTACTGCTTAGCAATTTTAATTTTCCCATGCGAATGAAGTTTAATTTATGATAAAATAAGGCGGTATAAATGATTTATTCGAAAATTCAATACGAACATCAGTGAAAATGCCAGAAATAATTTACCTACAGCAAAACAACTAATATCACGTTGTAAACTATTCATCACAAATTAAATTTTTTGCCGCTGATCTTGCATCGCGAACAATATTTAGAAGGAGAGATTTTATTTTTAACACATTAAATGCCTTAATTTATATAGCTTCTAACTTCTAGAGCGTAAACTTATAAACAGTTAGTGACCAATCCTATCGTTTTGTAGTTTTGTTTCAATTCATAATTCCCATCCTTATACTTTTTTTCTCCCCTCTTAAACTTCTTAGCTTTACTATGAATGATTTTTTATCTGTGAGCAGGAAAACGTTTTTACAATGTTTGATAACGCGACTGAATAAATGATTGGATATTCAAGAGAATATATTTAGAGATGTCTAAAATTTACTAAACGTAATGAAAATCTGCGTAAATTTAAATAAACTTTATATCCTAATTCTTCAAAAGATTATGGGATTTGGTAATGTTCAATAAGATTAATAATTCTCTGAAGCCAATTAATTATAGGAAAGAAATTATCAATTCATAACTAAGTTTAATTTTTCTCCAGAAGTCTGCAAAAGTGAGAGGAAGCTCGCGAATTCCTTTCAGTAGGTTTTTTTTGGTAACTAGAATTCGGTATGCCAACTCAGTGAAACCTCACAATGCCGTCCCCCGAGCAAGAAAAAATGGATGCTAATGTAATCAAGGTGACCGTAGGACGACAATGGCATGGCTTGGTGGAAATAAAGAACAGAATCCCGCAATTCACAATATCTTTTTCTTTCCTTTTGTCATGCACTATTTCAGATTGATAACCTCAGAGAAAATTACTATCCCTTAAAATAGGGTTTCATTGTTTTCTTTTATTCAGGATGGGAGGCAACAGATGCTACATACTATTGGACATACTATAGGATTTCTTTCGCGTAAAGTACATCAATATTTCTATCCTGAAGAACTCTCAATAAGCTGCAGAATTTTAAAATTGTCAAAAAATGGACATAATGCTGCATAGCTCTAAAACAGTGAAATAAAATTTGATATCGATTGATATAAAATTTATCTCGCTATGATTAA
>BGPR01010754.1:0-15911 GCA_013235015.1 Araneus ventricosus
AACATCATTCTTTATATCATAGAAGAAATAAAGAATAACAACTATAAGATAGAAGAAAATAAAGAATGCAACTTATAAGTCATAGAAGATTCTATGCTAAGGATCAGGAAAATAAAGAATACAAACCTTAATATAGAAGAAACAAAGAATAACAACCATAAGTATAGAAGAAATAGAAGAATACATAACTCTATAGCATAGAAGTATCTCATGTTAAAAAGAAACAGAAACTAAAGAATGAACAACCTTATAAGCACAGAAGAATGGAAAAGATACAACTTATAAGTAATATTAGAGTATCTCCCATGTTAAAAAGAAATAGAAATAAAAAATACAACTTATAAGTATAGAAGAAATAAAGAATACAACTTATAAGTATAGAAGAATAATCAACTATAAGAGAAAGCATTCTACAAGTTAAAAGAAATAGAAATAAAGAATACAACTCTATAAGCATAAAGAAGGAAGAACAATAAATAGGAATACTGACAATACTATAAGCATGGTGAAAGAATCAAAGAAGCACAAACCAAGTAAGTGATAGAAGAAAAAAAGAATAACAACTCTATAAGCATAGAAGATCATGTTAATAAACAAAAACAGCACCTAAGTATAAGAAACTAAAGTAAAAGAACAAAATAAAGAATAAAACTTATAAGTATAGAAGAATTAAAGAATACAACTACCTTGGCGTCCGACGACTCGTTTTGGAACATCCACCATCCTTGGAATCTCTGGAAAATTAATCATAAATAAAGTTGGTTAGGAGACTCTAAAAACAATTGTGTGCAAAGTTATAACGAAATTGTTTAGTGACATGCATGGTGAATCAGGTTTAATATTAGGAAATACATGAAAAACTCTAAACACTCAATGCAACGGGAATACACGCTGTTAATATTTTTGCTAGATCAATGTGTCATGCGGTTTGTATCAGCAAACGAAAACAAGCTATTCAAACATAAATCTAATATAAGTTATAGGATACCTAGGTTATAAAAACAAAAATTTGCACTTCCTTGATATTATCGTGCTTATGCCTGCATTATTGCTGATAAAAATCAATAATACTTTATTAATCTGAAGGAAAAAATGGTGATTCTTCAATACAAAAGCCATTTAGTTACTGGACATTTTACAATCAATTTTATTAATTAATACTAACTCTATACTCTACTGATTTCATCTTGATCCAAGTACTTATGAATATTTTTTTAAAAATTTAAACTTTTTGCAGGACAGGGTTATTGCGATTAACAGATGAGAAGAATAAAATGATTTTTTTTATCGCGTGGGTGATTCAGTATTTCAGGAATTATTCTTAATTTCTTATCTCTCAAGTTGCGTCCACGCATTCTGTGTTTGTCAATTTGTGTTCTATTAGTCCTGAAGGTCTATACAAATAGTTTTGGAACATCCTGCATAGGTAAAAGAAGAATTTTTTTCATATCTTCATTTAAGTCTCTTTCTTTAGAGCTTTCTTTGAATTTAAAATTTAAGATTCAAGCGGAATTTAAATGTTTTAATTAAATATAGATTTTCTCCTTAATTTATTAATCAACTATTTTCAGTTTTTAATTATCTACCATAAGAAATCCTAAGTATATTTTGTTTTGCATCAGTTTCAAAGGAAATGGGCACATTATTAAGAGAGAGAATTTGTACTGAGATGAATTTTAATTTTTTGAAACAATGGGCATAAAACTTGGATTTGCTACTTTCAATATTTTGGCAATTACTGAGAAAATTCTGAACTGATTCGTGATTGAAAAGAGAGGGTGTTTTTATATTGGCAGTGTAGAGAATTGACCTATTACTAGTATTGTATAGCAACGGATTCGGAAACCCTACGCGCTTTTGCGCATGCGCCGGGCGGAGTTATTTTCATCAAAATAGGGGGGAAGTGAAGAATGGAAGGGTGATTTTTACATTTTACTGAGCGTGATCTAACAAAGAACTCCGGAAATGCGCTCATACGACTCATTGCCTGACACCACTTTCCGGTGTCAAATCGTCCAAAAGTGGTCGTCTCGGAATCCGTTGCTGAACAGTACACGTACTTAGAAAAATTTTCCACACAAGTATACTATCATTTCTGTATAACTATTTAGGTAAATGAGTCCACAATAATCTTCAATATCGAAGAGAGTGGATTCATTTCTTTTTCACTATTTAGATAAATGGATCCACAATAATCTTCAATATTGAAGAGAGTGGATACATCAGAACTCTGGAACTCGATCCAGCACGAAAAGAGCAAAGGAGAAGTGGCCACCTACTGATGCAGGGTGCAATGGGGGACCTGCTCTGCTGGTATCCCTTGGCGCAGCGATTGCACGTGATGCCGGTCACGCCGTCCTTGCACGGGCACTGTCCGGTCGTCTGGTTGCAGGTGCGGCCGGACGCGCCCACC
This sequence comes from Araneus ventricosus, assembly GCA_013235015.1. Classification (NCBI taxonomy): domain Eukaryota; kingdom Metazoa; phylum Arthropoda; class Arachnida; order Araneae; family Araneidae; genus Araneus; species Araneus ventricosus. Next base: position 2,414 of record BGPR01010754.1, read on the forward strand.
GGGTGACAGTCGCATGCTGCAACGAGGATGCGGTTAGTAAGAAGCAACACGTGGTTAGCACACTACATTCAGCAAGATACCAAAACTGAAACAATGACAATCACTCACCGAAAACCATAGACCAAAAACCTTATTGGATTAGCGCAGAGGGTACGCGTACCCATGGGGATACGCGAAGGAATCAAAGTTGGTAATGGCGGAAACAAGAAAACATAAGGGATTAAAAAAGTTACAGATTTTTGTCTCCTCAGGTGAATACTCGCTGTTTAATAAGCATATCACTTGAACCAGAGAATGGCGCATTATTCGAGATAGCCCGTGCATGTAATTGCTATTTAGCAACTATACGACTCGAAAAGTTGATAGTTACAGAGTGTAACTTTTTGCCATCCTTATAAGTTAATGCGAAATTATTACTATACTGATTTCATTGGTTTTGGCGTTGAAATAATACTACTGCAAAAATGCAATAAAATGTAAAATAAAAAATAAGTCCTACAAATGTTATTAATTCGAGTCATTTGACTCTTAAGCTAACATAAGCCATTAGCATTATTGATAAAAACTCGTTTGCATAGACGGGTGGTTGGTAGGGGGGTATGACAATAGGGGGTACGCGAAAATATAAAGAGTATTAAAGGGGTACGCCAGGGAATAAAGGTTGGGAACCCCTGGATTAGAGGACTGAGGAGCAAGCAAATGAAATCCTCACTGCTAAGAGTCATTAACTTCATAATGACGCCACCAACAAGTTCAAACCCGACTAAGTCAGTTTCGAAGAGTTCTAGAAAGCTTTTATTGATTGTCACCATAAAGCCCGGCGCATACGTCCAATTTCAAACGGACAAATCATTATCGGATAAATTGCCGGAGAGCGATTAGCGGTTTGAAGAATACTGATAGCAGTTGGGCACTGCATAGAACACATATACTTACTGCGAGGCTATCGTGTCAGAAAAGTATGTGGCGGTTCTGTTCCGGTTTCCTGTAGAAAATCTTGAGCAAAAAGGCCGCTAATTACTTTATCGATACCACAACATCGCCGTAGGTATGCGTGTAGTGCATAACTACTTTCAAAATACCTCAGGCCGCTAATCGCTTCTATGATATTTTGACCGATAATGACTTGTCCTGTTGAAATTAGGCGTGTGCACCGGGCGCAAAGCTTTGGAAGCCAAAATAGAAATTGAAATGAAATTTGCAATGGAGGGCGAGAAAAACAACTTGTTCACTCTTCGTAGTAGTTCTCCTTATCCGCTGGTGTGATAACGCCTTTACATGGGCATTTTCTGACTATTTACAATATTCTAAAATAAATAAAAATATTATAGAAAAGGGGAATAAAAAGGTGGAAGGGTAAAAAATAATAGTAGACAACGACAAGAAGTAAGAATCTGGTGAATGACTTCATCAGAGGCCAGATATTCATGCAGATTCAAAAATGGAATAGGTTTTCTGTAGAGGAAAAAGACTTAAAGGTCTGAATTTAATATCCTCTTTTGGCCTGAACCTAAACCGGAATGTATTGGAAAGAAAAACATTTATCCACAAAGAAGAAATTAAAGACAATCTCCAGAACTAAGCGTGAAAAGAAGGGATTAAAATCTAACCTCTTATAACATATTTGGAACAAAGGAGTGAAGCTTTAACAATGTGTTACAATGTAAACAAGGCAAATAGACGCGTGCACGTATGCCCATCTAGTGAGGGAAACACTAACAAAAGATTTGAAATTTTTTTGTGAATTTTTTCCTAAAGATTTTTTAGGGTTTTTTAGATATTCTTACCTTTTTTGTCTCTTTAGATATTCAATACAATATTCTAACTTATCGGATGTGAGTGTGATTGAAGATTGTTTCAGTTGAATGCAAGTATCAGTCACACAAAGCACTGACGCAGCACAGCAAGATTAAGTTCAGAACAGATTAGAGATTTTTTCGTGTCTTTTTTTAAAATTTTTGTTTCTGATTTAACTCTTTGCATTCGATAGACGAATTTTCTTCGCCCTATGACCACGAACACACTGAATGTTTTCACACTGGGCGATGACTAGCATGAGTTCTGGTTGCCAATGTGTTATCTAATTTCTGTCGCGTTTAGGGCGGAACACTTTAGTGACGCACATCGATGGTGCCACCTAGCCTATGTTAATACAGTCGACGCTCGTTATAACGTCCCACAACAGGTCTTTATGATGAATGGTCGCTATAGTGGATATAATTAAAAAAATGTACACATGCACGCTCAGCAGTTCCGTAAAAATAGGCTATTTTTAAAGAGACAGGAAGGAATAAATTTTGACTTTTTGTCATTCCTTTCTTCAGAAAATTTTGTTCTTTTTGAACTAAAAATGGCCTGTGGTTTCTGATGAGTGCGCCATTTTAGTTCCTTTCCATTTTGAAACATTTCTAATTAAAGTGTTCTAAGTATTAGAGAATCTTTGGCTTTTTATTCTATAGTTTTTGTTGTATTATCTTTAAAAAAAATTTCTATTTTTAAAGAGCTTACAACTAAATACTCAAATTATTTTTTATCATTGGTATTCAAAATAAAATTTTATCAATTAAAAATATATTTCTAAAATAGATTTTAAAGTAGAAAATAAAGGAATTTTTGAAAAATACCGGGATGAGTGTCCGCCGAATTTGGACGTTGTATTGGGATTAGACGACACTGGACGGTCGTTGTACCGGAAGTACAATAACATAGAGTGCATAGGGAAACACAGTTGGGGATTTTATCACTGGTCGTTCTAATGGAATGGTCTTTATAATGTGTGGTCGTTATGTGGAGCGTCGACTGTATTAGCAATAATTAGCCAGCATATAATTAAAGCAGCAGGCTAGATGATATTCACATTAATTATATTTAAACACCCGAGGGATTACAAGTCAAATTTGCTCTCAAAATAGCTGATAGCAGCTGTAAATGGACTGTTACTGATAATATTGCTGATATTGATGAATGTCAGGCGGAAAGCAAAGTGTTGGCGACGTAGGAATTGTCAAGAGGCTTGAACATCATTTTGCCATCACACAAAAATTATCGTTAATGAAGTAAAAATTAAAGAACTAAAAAATAAATTACATGAAGTTATGGATTTCGTTGAAAAACGTCAAGGAAGTTCTCGGCTCAAATTAGGGCCCGCGGTTGGCATGGTGGTAAGGTTTCGACCTCGGGTTCGAAACCCGATTCCATCGAAGAACCGTCGTGTAAGGGGGTCTGGTGAGCGCTAAATCCGTCGGGGCCAAATGTCCTCTCGCTGGTGTGGTGCGGAAGCTTGGAGAGGCCAGCTCAGGTGTCGTCCTCGTTATGTGACCGCGGTTCAAAATGACGAGGTTCGTCCCAAAATAGCCCTCGCGTTGCTGCAAAACGGGACGTAAATATAATTAAACTAAACTCAGCTCAAATTAAAAGGGTTTTATTGGAATCGTTGATTCAGTTGACTCAATATGAACCTAAGACGCATATAAACCTTGGACGTCTTAATATATTAATTATTATTATATAAGCTATTCACACTGCCATGTGAAGTTGCTTCTGAGGTACTGCAAGTCTGCATCCGCTCAAACCACAATACCTGTAAAATACACGTAGACAATAGAGCAAGTATCATGGCATCTTCCAATTCAAAGAGCACAAACGAAACAGCAAGGAAAATTTTCAAAATCCTCCTTTCAAATTCAAGAATAAAAGTCTCTTGGTTTAAAGCGTATGCAGGCAATATAGGCAGTGAGAGAGCAGACCAACTGGCAAAAGACGCAACGCAACATGGGCAACCCTATTCACATACTAAGCTTCCTAAACCGCAGCTAAAAGGCCTCCTCCGGAAGAGGATGCTTGAGGAGTGGCAAACCTTATGGAAGAATGGCGATACAGGCAGGAAAATCTATAACATCATGTCCTCAGTTAGTTTCCGTCCCACTAACTGGATTAGAGAGGATGTTATCTTCTTCTCTCAACATGGACCTTTCCCTGCCTACCTCAAAAGGTTTCACCTGTCCGACAGCGATTATTGCAGTTGAGGTGGAATTGGAACGGCACTTCACTATGCCACGGAGTGTATTCTCACAGTGTCTTGGCATATGAGGAAGCCAGCGCCAAACTTCGAACAAGAATGGCTGAAAAGGGTCGCCAATAACCTCGTCTCCAGGCATAAAATTCGTGGGATTAACAAATTCATTAGCGAAAACTGAGATCTTTTCCGGCCTCCCTAGCCTTCAACTTCCCAGCGAGCTGAACTAAGTAGCTCAATCACCGGACATTCCACCTTCAAATAATAGAAAGGTATTTCAACATCCAAAGAAAAGAAGACTATTACGAACTGATAGTGCAAAAGTGAAAATGCCTGTGCTGTACATAGTGTATATATTTCCTTCTTTTTGTTTATTTTGTTTCTCTTTTTCTTAAGTAAAATTCCCGTGTCTTGCCCATCAAACCGTTCAGTGACCGGTCTGGTCACGGGTACGGGGGTAAGGGACGGCGTTCTGTTCTGTCTCTTGTCAGAGGCATAGGTTGTAGACCTGCACTATTTCAGAAATAATATCACAAAACAGGATGTAAATGAATATGCTTCTCTATTTTGTTTAATTGACCTAATATTGTTCCTTAGTCACATAAGTTGCAAATCGTCGAACACTCGGAAGATTTCACAAAACGTTATTTAATTGGCGAAATAAACAATTTAAGCGTATATCACCACGGACAGCTTTCCGTGGGCACGAGGGCACTGCCACTCGCCAAAAAGGTTTTTAGCACGTGACGGCGGGGATCTACGTCACAGTTAAAGTCACACCCGATTGGTTTGAATTTTCCCTGCCGACGATTTTCCGTCACTATCGTGTGCATTTCCAAGCCGGTCGAATACAGTTCACGATTTTCCTCATCTTCTCTGACCGGTCACGTGCTACAAACTTTTTTGGCGAGTGGCAGTACACTCGAGCCCACGGTAAGCTTCCCGTGTGACGTATCCTTTACAGTTGTGAGTGTCGGGTTAACTTCTAAAACAATGTCACTCAGATGCGAGGTTGAATACGCTGTCCATCGAATGCAAAGAGATAAATTAAATTTGTTATTCTCAGAATTTTCGTTACATTCGTAAACGATTTCTAATGCAGTAATAGTTTGAATGAATTAATTTTCATAAGTTGAGATATATTTGGCAAATATAACTGACATTTCTTGTTGAAGAACAAGAATTTTAAAATGACTTTTGAGTTACACTGAGCTGCTGGTCCAGATGCATTTTTGTGACTGACATACAGATTTCATGCGATTAATCACAACATACTAATATCAATGACAGCTGAATGTAAAGATAAAATATATACATTTATCATTCATCATTAATCAATAAAAAACCTTTCTAATAATCTAAATTAGTGAGCACATTTAGAAAGACAGCGAAATAAACATAGAGCATATACATTTATCATTCATCATTCCCAAATACTCTTTTGAATCCATTTCGAATACTTCTTAGCCCTTGAAAAAGTGAACTAGAAAATGGATTCCTTGTTTTGTTTTGTTTCTTTTCGTTACCTTCGAATTACTCTAGGATTGCTTTTATTACCATCCTTTTTTACTTTTGGCTATATTTGTATGATCTCTATTATCTGTCTATTGTTCTCTGTTTTCTGTTTAGCTGCTGCAATTGCGCTCCTCTTAAACATTGTCGTAATTTTTTCTAACTTTATTTCTTTAAACAAAAAAATTCTTTTGTCCTTTTAATTTTATTGTACTATAATTAAAATATTTTTTCTTGTTCTAGTTTTAAATTTTGCTTCCTTTTTAAAGAAAGTTTTTTTTAAATTTTTTATAAATTTGCTATATTTTTTCTTGTTGATTGTTTGCATGCTGCATTTATCATTCATCATTAATCAACAGAAAAACTTTTTAATAATCTAAATTAGTGAGCACATTTAGAAAGATTATAAAACTCTTATTTCTCACAAAACACAAAGGCACATTGCAGAAAATACAGAGTTTTCACAAAAGTATGACATATATAGTAACGCACATTTTTTCTTTAAAAATGTCAGGAATCAGTTGCTGTGCATTGTTGAGAAATTTACCAGATCATTTTCAAAATAAGATGGAAACATCAAAAACGCGCCTTTGCGTGAACATATAACACTTTAAAAAATGTTTGGGATATCTCAAAATAAAGAGGTGTAATTAATTCTCATTTGACTGATACTACAGAGCCAAACAGTCTAGATTTGCACTACAGGACATGGGGCGGCGTTCTGTAGTACAAGTCTAGAATGCTTTGTCTCTATACTACCAGTCGAATAAAAAGTTATTACACCTTTTTATTTTGAGATATCACCAGGGGTATAGTGGAGCCGGAACGCCGTTCTGTCACTGCTTTTTTTATGAGAAATAAATAGCAAATAAATCGACGGGAGGTTGTCTCTACGAAACGGCTGCTGGGATTGAGGGGTGTAGACTTACTTACCTTACTCAACCGTGACTGCCTGTGACTAAAGTATCTGTATGTGACTATTAAATCTATAGTCTATAGTGATTAGTAGTCTAGTGTGACTATGTGACTCTATCTATGTGAAATTCTTCGTGATTTTCACCAAATTTGCAGCTCAACTGTGACTAAACCGTAATTACAAATTCTAAAATTATTTTTGAAATCTTCAATGTTCACCTTTCTCTGTTAAATGAAACTAAAGCCAACTCTCTATGTTATTTGGTTGCGGAGCTATAAGCGTTTAACTTTAGCACGAAATTCGACGTAATTCAACAATTCTTGAGTAATGTTTCGCTCTATCTATGAATGAATTGCCTTAGTCTACGTGCGCGCACCGGTCGCTGTGATAAAATTTCTGGCGCCAGAAAGCATCTTCATTATTATTAGTATGAATTATTACTAGCTCATTCATTGTGTATATGAAAAAACACTGATGTAATTTATTCGTGTTTTTTGCCTTTTGTCGGCAAATTGTCGATATGTGAAAGAAAGACTGGTGAAGGAAGCGCGTTTCGAAACTTATCTGCAAAGACGAATTACGTTACTAATAAAAATTTTTTTCCTGGAATTAATTTTTTTTACGTTTCCTATGTAATTTCTGAAAGAAGTGTGGCCTGTTAAAAGTTCGTCCAGAGTGGCGAAAGTTGTATCTATGCCACTGAAAGTCACATATTCATACTTTAAATATACGTAGGGTTACCACACGTCTCGATTTCATCCGGGGAATCCGGATTAAAAGCTCATCCGAATCTTCAAAATGGTTGGATTTACGCCAATGAATGCGACGACAGAGAAATTAAATTCGCGAAAATTCGTTGTTTAACTATCTGAACCCGTCTAGATTGAAAATTCCAGAACCTCAAAAACTGAAGTAAATTTTCGTACACTAAAATATAATGGAATCCTCCCTTTCTTTACAGAATTTCCAGAAAAACTGCACCCGAATTTAGGTGATTAATCGTCAACAAAGTAAGGAACTACTTTTCTCTCGTAAAATGCACTCAGGCACTCGAAACCGCCCGAGTCCGAGTCTCTGTCGAATGGGGCGTTTTGAGGCGGGTTAGGGCTCGCAGAGTTAAAATCGTAAAATTTTCCATACGTCTGCCTGCCATATCGGCGAGTTTTTTCGAGTTTTTCCCATTTAGACAACTGAGAGCAGAAGGCTGTCGAAGCCAGTCGTGAAAGAACTGCTGAAAGTCAGAGCGAATTCCGTTTGATCCTGTTCGGGATTATACTAAAAGATTTAAAAAATTGACAAAACTTTACTGAATAAAATTATCTAATCCGAAAAGTATCCACCAGAAAAAGAATCTTATATATTAAAATTCGAATGTCTACAAACATATGTATCTACGTCCTTCTATCTTCTCACGAACCACTGAATTCTGAAACTAGCCGTAAGTACCAAAAGATGGAAAATAATCCAAGGAATCCATTTCGACTATTTAAATACCGAAATTGTTATTAGTCAAGAAGATATTAATTAAAAACGTCAAAATTAATGAATTCGCGGGGTGCCCTCTAGGGGGCAGCGGGCGAATTCATTCAGGGGGTTTTCCCCCCCCCCCCTATTATTAGTTTTCGCATCCGGTGTTGCATTTTTTTATTTAACGGACGTTGGTATTTCTTTTTCAGCGAGCTTCTGTGTTTGGATTTATTAACAATGGAAAAAAATCGTTTTCATGCTTTTTTTCTTTCTTTTTTTGTATTAAAGTGTTTAATTTCGTAACGTTTGTTAGGGAAAGTAAGAGACAATATTTGTTGATTGTAGAGAAAAACAGAGGCGGGGCATATGAAAATATATGGATCCCAAGGTCTCATGTGACCTCACTTCTCTCCGCCCGGGAATATCCTATTATTCGTGATAGCCCGTGCAACGTCGGGCCACACAGCTAGCATAAGAATAAAGCCCGAGAACGGAGATGAGAAAGGGCACGATTTTCCACATCCAGGGTCCATCTCAAACTGAAAATTAAAAGTTTTATCAGTTTGGATTTATTCTATTTTCCACTAACGTAATTTCGATTTGCCGGATATCAATAAAAATTATATCTCTTTTGCATTCTGACGTTTTAATTTTTTTTTTCACTTCCTCAAACTGCGTTGGTTTTATGAAAGAGCATCGTTAACAGGCAGCTACTAGAATTTTATACTACACTTGTTGGCAACGATTGAGTATTCCGAATTCCTACGTCATATGGTTATGACGTATTTTACGTCACAGCAAGTATATAAGCTCTACTCGGTTTTATTGTAACACTTGTTGGCAACAATTAAGTATTCCGAATTCCTACGTCAGATGGCTATGACGTATTTACGTCACAGTAAGTATATAAGCTCTACTCGGTTTTATTGTAACACTTGTTGGCAACAATTAAGTATTCCGAATTCTTACGTCAGATGGCTATGACGTATTTACGTCACAGTAAGTATATAAGCTCTACTCGGTTTTATTGTAGTACTCTGTAGTCTTTTTGGTGCCGATGTAAAATGATGTGGTAAAGATACTGTAATACGATGCTCTACTCTTTCATGTCCAGTGAAGTCATGGATCAGTCAGCTCCTTTATTTGTGTTAGAATATTGTTTCTTCGCAGGCAAATCGTTCTTCTTAACTTCTTACTTATTTAATTACTAACCTCTTTTGGCAACCAGCTTAATCGCTGGAAATAAAATTTCAACTGAATGGCTTATACATAATTTTATATTCATGGTTTCTTTAAAAGTAATTTTAAACTTCCTTTTGCTACAAACATTTAACCCGCGTTCTTTTCGCAGGCTTGCATTTGTTTTGTTTCTTGTCTACATGAACGTGAAACTCGTATTTGATTTCAACACTAAGTTTTCGCGGCACTTTTTACTTCCATCAGCTTACTAATTGGCTTAAAACACGCTGACAAAAAGAATTAAAACATAGTAACGATAATCTTTCAGTTTACTGGATTATTTCATTATATACTTACTATCTTGAGGTCTTCCTTTACAGAAAAATTGACCAAATAAAAGAAGGAAGGAAAATCCAGTTAGATATTTTCTTAGCCTTCAACAATGGAAGAGAAACACGCAATTAAATATTTGTTTTAACAATGAAAACGGCCTGAATTGCGTTGCAACTTTGAAACGTATTGTTGTAAATTATCCCAAAAATATTTTTAAAAATTTATTAAAATTAGAGAAAACATCGTACGACTACTTAATTGACATCATTGAAAATATATGTTTTTTAAATTTTCAGATGGCGTAAAAATAATTTTTATTTTTGCTGTAATATTTTTGGAAGTTAATAAGGAAAAACGCCGAAATTTAGCTTAATTTTTAATTAATAATTAAAATTTCAAAAAAGGGCTCCGAGGTGCACAGTACCGCCCTTCAAAGTATGTTTGTGTCAAATTTCGTAGCTCTAAGTCCAGTGGTCTGCCCTGTAGAGCGCCAACACACGCACGCACGCGCACACGCACATTCTCTTTTATTATTAGTAAAGATAACTTTGAATAATGAAAGTGTATCTTTCGTATGTCTTTTATTTGAACGGCTCCCAACAATGCTTTGCACCGAAAATGAATGTCTAGAAGGTGTGAAGTCTTTCAGACTATTTAAATTGCAATAAATATTTATAATTTTTAGAGAGGGTCAAAAATCAACAAACCAGCATGAAAATTTGCAAATATCCAGAATAGGCCTGTTTCCACGTAATATCACCCTTAAAAAATAAATGAAATCGAAAAACAGCATCAGAGTGAGTTTACACAGATAATTTGAACCGAAAAATTGTGAAATACAAGAATAAAAAGGGCGGGGGGGGGCGGGCTAAAACTTGCTTTTTCGACACAAAGTGATGTGGCAAGAAATCCATGAAACTGAACTTTACTTTTTATGTTTTTTATTCCGCAGGGATAATGATTAATCAGATGTATGCATGTTTTATAGGTGCTTAATTTTTGTATGCATGGGTGTATACATTTTTTTTCTGCACAGAGAGTAGTAATTATCCTATCATGTATATTTTGTTTTGCTCCGAGAATGATATGGATTTTTTGAGTTTTAATACTTAACAGATATGAAGTTACTTTGGGTCAGTTATTGATATCTTAAATATAATATTACTATTGTAAGAATGGCGGACCATCTGGTCGCCGTAAGCGGCTAGTCCTAAATAAACGTTCTGGCAACCTGCAAAGTATGAAATCAGGCATCATATCTCTCTCAGGGATCTCAAGTCAAATTCTTTTCTTTAAAAAGCTATTCTTACCGGGAACAAGTAATATAAAAAAAAATTTTTTAAGTCAATTCCTACTTAGGTCAACAAAGAAAAATTTTAATTTAGAAATTTTTTTCTCCCATATAAAACTAAAATTAATTAAACTTAATTGATGAATTAATATATGAAAAAACTGTATTAACATCAAGTGTCATCCACTACAAGTTTAAAAAAAATGTATTTGAACTTGAGTGGATGAATAAAAAGTATTTTATTAACGATTGAGTATCGAAAATTCCCTTTGTCGCCAACTTTGCCGCCATGTCGCCAAAATGGTCGCCGAATTTGTCGCTAATGTCGCCAAATTTATCGCCAAGTCGCCAAATCTGTAATGGTAATAGTTTTCGAGATATAATGAGAAACGTACTGCGCATGCGCAAAGATATGGCTAAAATATGGGGGTGCTTCGATGATCCCATGAGCCATCGATATACCCAAGAACCAAGTCCGTGATGTTAATAGTTTTCGAGATATAATGAAAAACGTACTGCGCATGCGTCGTGCAAAATATGAAATGACAGACAAGAAAGCGAATTAATATTGCATTGTCATCTAGTTGTGAGCTATGTTTAAAATTTCAAGTCTCCAGCTCATCGGGAAGTTAGTTTAAAGTCGATTGCAAAATTTGAACAAGATATATAAATATATATAGGGAGAGTGTGAACTAATAATAGGAATTGAAAAAGAGAAGCAGACAGAGAGAGAATCATCACGACTCCCGAAACGTGCCGTAAACCTTAATTGGCACGACAAGAGCCCCCAAATAAAATAACCGAATCCATCTTCCGGCCATCTTAACTCGGTTATCCCAGAGGGCGGCCCGTATAAATCACACCTAAGAAGCTGCATAAATATTCATCGCATTCAATCCCTGTAAATCGCGGGCGGGGTGACCTATTACCTAGCAATGCAATCCGACCCGTGACTCACGGACTGACTCATCTGTTGGCGGGGGAGAATAATATGACTCTAATGACTTTTTGCAAAAGGACTCCTCAAGGGGGAAGGCGGACACTGGTCAGCCCCTAACGAAGCTATTGAGTGACGGGGCAAGGGAGACTGGGCTACTGTGCGGACGAGATTTGGGGTTGTATTCGCTGTATTTAATATCTGTAATGATACTGGGAGATTTTTCTAGGATATTATATATAGGTAGCACTAAGACTTATTTTATATGTTACCGGCAATGTATGAAATGCCGGCATTCTATAGAATACCTAGGCATTGTATAGAATGCCGGGCGTTTTTAGGCAAAGTATGATTAGGTTAGGTTAGGTTATATTAACGTCCCGTTTTGAAGCAACACGAGGGCTATTTAGGGACGGACCTCGTAATTTTGAACCGCGGTCAGATGACGAGGACGACACCTGAGCTGGCACCCCCCTCTCCAAACTTCCGCGCCACACCAACGGGAGGACGTTTGGCCACTACGTATGATTTAGCGTGCAACAGGCCCCATACACGGCGGATCTTCAGTGGAATCGGGTTTCGAACCTGCGACCCTCCGGTCCCGAGATCGAGACCTTACCACTAGGCCACCGCGGCCTTTAGGCAAAGTATGAAATATGAGATTTATTATATACTTTTCCTAGGCATTGTATATGTTACCGGCAATGTATGAAATGCCGGCATTCTATAGAATACCTAGGCATTGTATAGAATGCCGGGCGTTTTTAGGCAAAGTATGAAATATGAGATTTATTATATACTTTTCCTAGGCATTGTATATAATACCTAGGCATTCTGTAGAATGACAAATGCTATTTAGGCAAAGTATGAAAAAAGTTCATAATAAGGCTATTATTTAAAAGGTATGCATTCCTCAAAAATACAAATGTTATTTAGAAAAAATAATAAAAGAGTACCATTAAAAAATCTTTTATTCAAAATTCGTAAAGCAAAATGAAAGTTTTCGTATCAAAGTTTATGCCTTTCTTATTAAAGAAAACAAAATAAATTATGAATCTACTTATTGCATCAAGGAAGCAAATAATTTAATTTTGAATTGCACTTAACTTTAATTCTTATATAATCAAATCGGCGATTTATTTCATACTTTGCCGGTTTGTCATTTGGCATTCTATAGAATGCCTAGGAAATCTGTGAAATATAAATCGTTTCATATATTGCCGGCTAATTTTAGGCATTATATACAATGCATAGGCATTCTATAGAATGCCGGATTTCAAACTTTGCCAGTAACATATATATGGGAAATGAATTTTGTTATTAAAATAAAAGTATAGTAGAGCCTTGATTATCCGGGCCTCTATAATAAGATGTCCTCTTAACCGAACCAGTATTTGAAAATAGAACTGCGATTCTCACTTTTTAATCAAGTCAACGAATTATTCGCAGAAAGGTGTTAAAGTTTGAACTAGAGTCGAATGTCTCTGCTTTTTACGATGCTAAGGCTTGTAAATAGGTCGTTATCTGGAAGTGATCTTTTATAACTCAAGAAGTTATTTAGAAGGAAAAAATTAATAATGGTTCAATAGTGATGTGAAGAAATTCGATACATTTTCGTGAAAAAATGGCTCTGTAAATGGGTCGGAAAGTATCGCACTTATCAGCAGGATAAAATATTCATTTGAGAAGACTTTTAAAGAATCACTGGGGAAATGCAAAGGAAACAGCGAAAGTCAGTGGCATTTTCGAATTCTATTATCAAAGCTAATTAATGTTTCAAAAAACGCATGTAAGAAGTTAGATGACCTATAAAAGAGTTTGCTAAAATTATAATACGTAGTAGTACTT
>BGPR01010754.1:15921-28467 GCA_013235015.1 Araneus ventricosus
TAATTAATGTTTCAAAAAACGCATGTAAGAAGTTAGATGACCTATAAAAGAGTTTGCTAAAATTATAATACGTAGTAGTACTTTTGAGAACACTCTTAAAGAATCACTGGGGAAATGCAAAGGAAACAGCGAAAGTCAGTAACATTTTCGAATCCTGTTATCAAAGCTAATTAATGTTTCAAAAAACGCTAATTAATGTTTCAAAATAATGTATAAAAAATTTCCTTTTCTTTACAAAAAAATAACAATCTTGATATTGTTTTGTCATTACCAAATTAATAGTTTCTTTACTGTTTGTAACTGCTAATCATTGTATGGTTGCTTCTCCGTATTAACAAAATACAAAGACAGCAGAAAACTAATTCCTAATACCAAACTGCGTATATACCTATTCTATTAACCCTCCGATAGTCACAATAATTTTCCTCCTTAAATGACTGCAATGTATATCGTGGATTTATGATATTTTATGTTATGTTCATCGGGGTTTCATAATTAGTCCTAATGTAAATGAGTATTCTGTAAGAAAAATTCAAATTTTCAAAAAATTAGTCCTAATGAAAACATAAATGAGTATTCTGTAAGAAAATTCAAATTTTCAAAAAATTAGTCCTAATGAAAATGTAAATGAGTATTCTGTAAGAAAATTGAAATTTTCGAAAAATTAGTCCTAATGAAAATGTAAATGAGTATTCTGTAACAAAAATTGAAATTTTCAAAAAATTAGTCCTGATGAAAACGTAAATGAGTATTCTGTGAGAAAAATTCAAATTCTATTGTAGTTAAAACATACAATAGATGCATATTCCCTGTATATTCATTTGATTTTGCGACTAACGGAAGGTTAATACAGAAAAAAATAAATCCTTATAAAAATTGGTGAAAACAAGACAGTAATATAAAATATTCGTTTTGATATTCATTTCTTAACGCTCAGTAGTTGTTTTAAACAATTGCCCATTGGAAGCACAAAATTCAACAAATAATAATGAATAAGATTGTGTAGTTAAAACTAGTCCCAAATACTAAAATGTGGAGAACCTAATCTCTAGACTCGAATATAACGCTTAGTACGGTTTAATAATGGATCTGTGTCTGAACCTCCTAGGATACTGTATTCCCCTAAAACCCTTTCCCACGGATCTTACCAAAGGGTCAACCAGCAGGCGATAGCTTTTCTCTCAAGAACCCCACATTCATACCTGCTCAGGCAAAAAGAATGGAGTCAGTTCATCCTCACATGACAAACGTAAAGTGACCCGCGCCACTTCAAAATTCGAATCTACTGAGCATCGAGAAATTGCTCTTCGTAACGTTAAAAGCAATTCTTTTATTGATTGTAATAATTGTTTATGCTTGTCTTCATATTTTCTGCAGCAATATACAGTCGGACCTCTATTTAACGAAGTCGCTAAATCCCGAAAAAAAGTTCGATACATGGAAAATTCGTTAAATAGAGATTCACCTTTTAAAATACTTTAAACTACACAAAACAGATTCTAAATTCATAAACACTAAATATTATTAAAAAAAGTAATTAATCACACCTTTATTTTGTAAATTAATATCTGTTTTATATATTTTACCCATCGAAAAGAAATCTGCAAGGAAAACAACAATAAAACAAAACAATGTCCGGGAATACACTGCATTTTCAATTTAAAAAAAAAAATTATATTAAGATTAATGAATTTTAGCATTTCATCATACGAAGGCTTGTTGATTTCTGCATCATGATCATTTCCATCTTCGTCTTTATCGCAGTATTGTTTTTATTTTTCACACTGTCCACTTCAAAACTGCCTCATCCGCATCTTCATAGACACATGCTTTTAAGCGTTTTGAACATCAAGTCGATGAATCATAATTTTGTATCTTATCGCGATTTTTTTTATTAAGGTTGATAAGCTGTTAGGAGGAAAACCAAATTTTAAAGCAATATCCTTTTTTTCCACGTGTTTAATTTACATTTTTAAGAATTGCATTTTTTCTTTGATGCTCAAGCACTTTCGCTTTGACATTTTCCAGCTTCAAGGTCATTGATCACCATAAAATGCGTTAAAAGAAAGAATAAGTTTGAAATGTTTAGAAATATTTTGAGAAATAGGGAGAAAATAAAATATTGGATCACACGGAAAAGTTCGTTAAGTAGAGAATGCACTTCGCTATTTGGAGGTTATTTTACGAAGAAATTCGCAAAATGTTCTTGGTTCCAAGAAGTTCGCAAAATTGAGAAATTCGCAAAATAGAGGTTCGTTAAATAGAGGTCCAACTGTAATTCAAATTCGTATATTGGAAAAATTAGGAAATGTTGGTGCTTTTCATGAGTTCTTAAACTTGATATAATTCTTAAACATTATTCTAAACTTAGTATAATTCTTGAGAATTGGGGAACCAAATTCTAACTTTTCCCTAACATTTTTATCTCTTACGTTTTCCGCCAATTGGTACAACATTACTTTTGTGTACCCCCAATTGGTCCTCTTCGTACTCTAGGGGTACACGTACCACAGGTTGGAACCTCTGATTTAGAGGAAAATTACGCAGTAGCATTACCAACTGCTTCTAGACTTAACAGGCAACCTCTACAAAGCAAAACAAAATAAAAAGATTGCTTTTGAGTGTATAGAAGGCTACATAATCTAGACATTACGAGATATCTCGTAATAATCACTCAATCTATTAATTTTTTCATAGGTGAAACACATCGTATGATTGTTTTTTCAGAAAAATGTCCTTTAGATGAAAATATGTGTTTCTTGTATATTTTTTCGCTGAAAATAACGAATCTGTAATTATTTTTTGTTTACCACGCACCATTTTTCCAAAAATCCACATTTTAGGTCCAAAAATCCACAAAAAGCCACATCCGTAAAAAGTGGCCTCCAAGAAAAAAATTCATTCCTGGCACCAAAAACATATCACATGAACCACTTGTGAATCCGCAATGCGTCTTTCTTCCACCATTGCACATTAAACTCGGTTTGATGAAAATATTGGTAGAAGCTCTGGACAGAGAAGGTGTGGCTTTCTTGCATCTCAGGAACTATTTCAAACATTTAAGTGAGGCAAAGGTAAAAGAAGGGATTTTTATTGGCCCACAAATTAAAGCAGTCTTTCGTGATGAAGAGTTTGAAAAAAAAAAATGTCAGAAGCAGAAAATGCAGCCTGGCTGGCATTCAAATCAGTGTGCACCCTTTCCTTGGAAATAAGCAAGCTGAAAATTATGAAGATCTTGTTGGTGACATGGTGAAATGCTTTCGTGTTATAGGTTGTAATATGTCATTAAAACTGCACGTTTTGGACTCACATCTGAACTTCTTTCCTCAAAACCTTG
Source organism: Araneus ventricosus (assembly GCA_013235015.1). NCBI lineage: Eukaryota > Metazoa > Arthropoda > Arachnida > Araneae > Araneidae > Araneus > Araneus ventricosus. The sequence continues at coordinate 19,259 of BGPR01010754.1, forward strand.
GAGCAATTAGTGATGAACATGGGGAAAGATTTCACCAGGACATCTCTATGTTTGAAAAGCGTTTCACTGGACGATGGAATCGAAGTATGCTAGCTGAATGTCGCTGGTCTGTCATCAGGGACACACAATCAGATGCCTACAAGAGGAAACGGCCAAAAAAATCATTTAAGTGTTTGTGTTTTCTATAATCAAGCCTCTGTTAAATTTTTCTGTAACCAATTTGTATAAACATGAGAAGTATGTCTCCTACAAAAACGGTACGTGAAGGACCATTTTGGTTCTTATATATGAATCAAGCACCTTTTGTTTATACAGAATCACATAGTTTCATATAAAGGACAGAAAAAAAGTTCAAAGTTCAAGTTGTTGTACAGCGTTGTTATAAATAGCTTTTTCATATACCACAATTGCAACTAATCAAAACTGATTTTTAGTAATACCTTTGCTTTATTAATCATATATTTTCGACATGCACTAAATGTCTTTGGCAACGAATGATTTAAGGTATCCGACTGGTTTAAAATCGTCGTTTTTGATGAAATTATCAAAAAGATTTTTATGACTTAATTTTGTAGCCTGTTTAATCAGCTTTCGGAAACTGTCTCACTTTTTACTCTACGTGAATTACAAAGGGAGTTACAGCTGTTTTATTACCGAACTGTAAGCATTATTTTATGTTGCATGAAAACTTTAAATGCATTTTCTGAGAAATGATATTTTTGAGGAAAGCTGTCGACCGTAACAACGATTTCTCAAGAAGTAATCAAGTATTGATATGAAATTTTCTGAGATTGTCTTCTGTAATATGCTTGATGTTTTCCTCTAAAAACTAAGGTCAATTTTAAAATCGAGTATTGTTTTTAAGTGCTTAAATATAAACGAAAAGCATTTTTATGAAAAATTACCAGTTTAGTAACTATGCTCGGCTATATCTCAAAACTATTTTCAAGTACAAGAAAGATTTTAGAGCATAACACAGATAACTGTCATAAAAATGTACTCCTACAAGGATTTATATATATTTAGAATATGATTTTGTCTATGGCTGTTAGCGTAAGGCAAATATTTTAGTCATTTTTCTTCACATTTCTCAGTTTTTTAAAAATAATATTATTTTGAAAGCCTAATTATATATATATATATAAGTTATTTTTCAAAAAAATGTCTCCGAACACAGTCGGATACCTTAAGGAATAAATCCCTAGATACGAACACAATGCGCTATTTAGACGGCCAATAGACCGGCAATTAGTATCATCGCCAGATCTGTCACTGGAACCACCTTAGATATCACCTTCATCTCCTCCCCTCTCCTCGGATCTTGCAAAGGGTCAATCAACAGACGATAGCCTCCTCGAGAGACCCTCCACATCCACACTTCGGGAGCAAGAAAGAATTCCGTCCATCCCTGGTATGTTCGTCAATACCTCGTCCAGAGCTTTTGTCCGCGAGAACCCCCGGCCAGAAGAATGGCAAGGGGGAGGCCAAATCAAAGGCCACGTCCAGCAACTCTGTCCGAAGTGTTGTTGACAGAAGTGACGCCCCTCCCCACCCCACCCGGAGCACGTGCTGGGCATTCCAATGTCCGGCCGGGTCCGGATTATAGAGACGGATGTTCTCGACCAACAATGCGTGTTCTGTTATCCCGGATATGGAACCTGGGTTTTGTTCGTAGCGAAGAGTGTCGGCTTTTTCATTCCAGGGAGTGTGAATGGGGGATTTGTGAGGGGGGTCTATCCAGAGTAGGTGGTGATTGTTGATTTTCAGTTTCTGTGTCGGGGAGTGGTGATGGGGAGAGGCATCTGTGGCTTTTAATCGTGGCAAGAATGAAAATGTAGTTCGTGATAAAAAAATGCATTGAAAATATTTGGATAAATGGCATTCTTTTACATCAAGAGTATAGCATACTATCTAAGTTATTTTAGTTATACAAAAAAGAAATTACAGAAGAACCAGAAGAAGTAAACAATAACAATATACCTTTTTCGCGCAACGCAGCAGCATCCAGTTATTGCATTAACAATATTGTCCATAATCATCTAACCAATTAAGATGCAATCAAACAACAAAAATCATGCTTCAATAAAAATTATAAGACATTAAACAAATAAAATGAAAAAAATGGAAGAGAACTCGAATGGCGAACTTTATCAAAGTGCCATTCGCTATTCGAGTTCTCTTCCATTTTTCATTTTATTTCATTATTAAATCCGCGCCATGGGCATAAAAATCCTCAAATAATTCAGTACTCAAAAGGTTAATTGATAAAACAACCTTCTTCTCGACTTACGACGTTTGCGTTTTTAGACCCTCAGCACTTATGACCACAAAAAATAAACTTCAAAATAAAACCTAATTTCAGAATGTATTTTTTTTACAGTCCGTACAACAGAGTATAGATATATATTTTTCACATTTTATACGATAACTATAGGTACCTAGATTCAAATTTTGTGTTTTGTGAACATTTTTTACAACTATTTTGAGTGAAAATAGTGTCGAATAATATAAATCTGATTTACGGATATCGATTGGAACGGAAATCGGAGGATGAGAAGACTCTGTATTGATTAAAAATAAGTCACAAAAGAATGGACTTATTCAGTGTGTGTGATCTTTTAGAAATATTTTAGTCCTCTAAAACTTTCGCCAGCAACAACTCTTAGACAGCACTAAGTAAAAATGAGATCTTGATATTAATTATTTCTCCAAAATTCGTGAAACAAATACAGTCGAACCGCGATATAGCGAACCCGGGATATAACGAACCCTCGGTTACAGCGAACCTTTTACACGGTCCCAACTGAAGTCCTCTGTTAATAATGCATTTTCATACGTTTACAACGAACAGCAAACGCTAGAGACTCGGTTATAGCGAACTGAAAATTTCTAAAACTTCAAACTTTTCACTTGCCCAAAGGGACATTATTTACTAATTGTGCTCAAGTCAACCCAACTTCTACAAGAGTTACCCCTTTTGCATGAAATACTCTGGTTCAGAGACCACATTCCTCGCCTATTGTACCTGTGTTAGAGTCGCTGCTAACCCCATAAGTGGGACAAAGAAACAATAGAAAAGGCTATTTGCAGTTTCTATCTCCCCTCCTCCCCCTTGTGGACACCTGGCCTGGTGTCAACCAAGGAAGGGGGAGGACTTTCTGGTCAGACGACCTAGGAGCAATCACGTGTTTTCTCTGCCATTTTAGTTTAATTGCTTATCATTCTGTGAACTTTGCAGTGACCATGGCTAACGTTGGCAAGCGAATTATTTAATACTTTATTTGTCCTTAATTACTAATGAAAATATTATGTTATTAAAAAGTTTATTATAGAAGTAGTATCTTAGCATCTTAGGGCACTTTTTTTGCAAATACGGATACAGCGAACCTCGGTTAAAACGAACTTCTGAGTCGGTCCGTTGAGGGTTCGTTATAAAGGGGTTTGACTGTATTGCAAGGACATACGAATCAAGACTGCTACGATTTCTTAACTAACATGTTAGGGCATTTTTTTTTATTTTTTTGTAAATACGGATACAGCGAACCTCGGTTAAAACGAACTTCTGTGTTGGTCAGTTGAGGGTTCATTATAACGAGGTTTGGCTGTATTACAAGGACAGACGAATCAAGACTGCTACGATTTCGTAACTAACATGTTAAGGTATTTTTCCTCCCTGGTTATTTACGAGACAAACACATGATACAGAATTATGAACAAGGAAAAACATTTTGCAATACAAAATTATGTACTGTTAATATAATTTGAAGAACGTTATTCAAAGAAAAAGATGAGGCCAAAATTTCTGAATAAAGTTAAAAAAAATATGCTGAAATTTCGTAGAATGCATTACTTAGCCAATGGACTCGTGGCGCCAAATAAAGCTGAACCATTGCGGTGGATATTCTTGGAATGAATTAATGAGTTAATAGGCTTTTTGTTCTGAAAAGTTGTTGCAGGATATATACTCACTTTACCACTACTAGTTGGAAAGAATAATTTATCAATCTCTGTCACTTGATTTCAATGTAAAAGCTAAATGTAAGACGAACTTACTTATCCAAAACCAAAAGAAGATAGGACGGTTGATGGAAAGTTGAACAGGATCCAAATAATTTTTTAGATCAGATATTAAAAATTAATTTTGCACTTCATTTCTTAATTGTACATGAAAGTAGTTAGTTTTAATTTTAATCACTTTGCCTTTTATTCTTTTAATTTCAAATGAGGAAAAAAAGGGTTTAATTTTTTGATTATAATCTTTCATTAAGAACGTATGTCAAACTAAAAAAAATATTAACCGTGTGCTATTTTTCTACAAAATTATTAAATAACATGAATGATTGCCCTAAAATATTTAACTGAATTAATTAACTATGAGACTGAACACTATTTGAAAATTTATGATTATTAGTTTTTTATTCGCAGACTTTGATTTCTTAAGCGTAGAACCAGAGAATTTTCCAGTGAACTTACCCTCAAGGTCTTGTATTGCGCTCATGTTCGTTCCAATCTGGAATACTGCAGTATTATCTGGAATCCCAATTAACGAAACAGAATTGAAATTATTGAGCGAATACAGAACAACTTCTTGAGATATTTACTTTACAAAAAAATGGATTTTACTTGCATGATATATCTTCTTCACTCCTACGTAATATTTTTAATATGCCTAGTTTATCCTCCAGACGAGATGTTTCTTGCGTTCTTTTCTTTTACAAAGTTATTAATGGTGCAATTGATTGTAATGATATAATGAGCTCAATACATTTCGCTGTGCCCGTCAGATTTTTAAGAAACCAGAGTTCCTTTCCAAATTTATATTCAAAATTAAATTATATTAACAGGTTCTCGTTATATAGGTTTTATAAAATTTTTAATACGTTCTCTGATGAACTCGACATTTTTAATATGTCTTTTGGTGCTTTTTAGTCGAAATGTTTGCATCTTTTAAATACATGATATGTTTTATATTTTAGATTTTTATGCTATTTGATTTTCCGTGTTCTTATTGTTTTCCTTTTTAATTATATATACATTTGCATAAGTTTTATGATTTTATGTATTCTCTGTGTTCTACTTTTTGCTTTCTAAGGCATATATTTTTATTTTTTATTTACTCATTGTGACTTTTGTTCTTTGTGTTTTTGTCGGTACTCTGTAAATGGAGTTTTCTCTGTAGTGTGCTTTTCTTTAAATAAATAAATAAATAAATAAATAAATTTCGCTTTATTTGTGTACATTTTGTCTCCTCCCTTTTACATGTGTATTTGTAATACAGTAACTGGATTTTCCTGTAATGCGCGTTCTCAAATAAATGAATAATTAAATTCCAGTTTATTTAGGTTACTTCTATTCTCCCCCCGATTTTTGTTTCAATCTCCAAATGTTTAATAAAAAAATATTTTACACTTTCTAGTACACTAATAAAAACCTATTTAAAAAAATTGTAATTTTTCGCAATTATTTACCGATAATAGTCCGAATGATCAATTTATTTTCAATCAGAAACTGGCGATCACGAATCACCTCATCCCAATTCTACTCGAATAACACCGTACAACAAATCTGAACTTTTTTTCTTTCCTTTGTATGAAACTATGTGATTCTGTATAAACAAAAGGTGCTTGATTCATATATCAAAACCAAAATGGACCATCACGTACCGTTTTTGTAGGAGACATACTTCTCATATTTATACAAATTGGCTACAGAGAAATTTAACAGAGGCTTGATTATAGAAAACACAAACACTAAAAGGATTTTTTTGGGCCGTTTCCTCTTGTAGGCATCTGATCGTTTGTTCCTGATAAAAGACCAGCAACATTCAGCATACTTCGATTCCATCGTCCAATGAAACGCTTTTCAAACACAGAGATGTCGTGGTGAAATCTTTCCCCATGCTCATCACTAATTGCGCCAAGGTTTTGAGGAAAGGAGTTCAGATGTGAGTCGAAAACTTGTAGTTTTAATGACATATTACAACCTATAACACGAAAGCATTTCACCATGCCACCAATAAGATCTTCATAGTTTTCAGCTTTCTTATTTCCAAGGAAACGTGTGCACACTGATTTGAATGCCAGAAAGCCAGCTCTTCTGCTTTACAGTTTTTTTTTCAGCTCTTCATCACGAAAGACTGCTTTAATTTGGGGCCAATAACCCCTTCTTTTACCTTTCCTACTTAAATGTTTGAATTTGTTCTGAGATGCAAGAAAGCACCTCTTCTCTGTCCAGAGTTAATAAATATTTCCATCAAACCGAGTTTAATGTGCAATGGTGGAAGAAAGGCACATTGCGGATTCACAAGTAGTTCATGTGATATGTTTTTGGTGCCAGGAATGAATTTTTTTTTTCCTGGAGGCCACTTTTTACGGATGTGGCTTTTTGTGGATTTTTGGAGCTAAAATGTGGATTTTTGGAAAAATGGTGCGTGGTAAACAAAAAATAATTACAAATTCGTTATTTTCAGCCAAAAATATACAAGAAACATAGATTTTCATCTAAAGGACATTTTTCAAGTTGTACAGTGTAATTGATATGTTTTTGGTGCCAGGAATGAATTTTCTTTCCTGGAGGTCACTTTTTACGGATGTGGCTTTTTGAGGATTTTTAGAAAAATGATGTGTGGTAAACAAAAATTATTACAAATTCGTTGTTTTCAGCGAAAAATATACAAGAAACATATATTTTCATCTAAAGGATATTTTTCATGTTGTACAGTGTAATTGCCCAAAATATAGCGATTAATGAACCTAACAGCCCAACACTTTTTAGATGCGATCGCACCAACTAAGTCTTGATATTCGGCGACGATAATTTGAGAGCGGGTCAGTAAATCCCCGCGCTATTGCCGGCGCGTGCTAATCCATGAAAACGGAGGTTTAGTAGCAGCACCGTATGGGGATTGGGGATCACCCAACAGAAGATGATTGCGGGCGAATTTAGGGCATATGGGTCTCACATTCTCTTGCTGCTCTGTTTGTTCTGGGCGCATTGTTCCGGGCAAGAACCATCTCTCTCTCTCTCTCATAATCTGACTCGGACTTATTTCGAATGCGAAGTCTTCTTTTTGAAAAGACAGGAAATAGTTTGCAGTAACGGGACAGTTATCTTTTTATTTGGGATTGAAAAGTATTAAATCCTGGGATTGTCAATGGTGTTAAAGGACTCTTTTTATGTAGAAGAATGATCGGTTGAAATATTCGAGGATAAGAACTGGGAAATGCGGACATTTTCACTTCTTTTTTATGATTTGTGAAGAGGATAAAGAATAGGTAGAGAGGATCAGGGGTCAACATAAATTGACTTATCATTGCGGTTTGTAATCAGTCTTTTTACTTTCTCGTCTACGAAGTATACAAAGAGAAAGTATTGTAATGGTAAAAAAATTCGAACTCGAGATTTTGACGAATCTTCACGTTTTAGACCTCCCTGAGTCCGAAAAACACAATTTTGGAATTGTGTCTGTCTGTCTGTGAACACGATAACTCGAAAACTATTAGAGCTACGGGGATGAAATTTGGTATGTGGTCTTTACACATAATTTGTAGGTATCTATCAAATCTTGGACAAAATCCGTCTACGGGAAGTCTGCCTTCTGTCTGTCTGTCCGCGGTCATACGAACACTATAACTCAAAAACTTGAATAACTAGATGGATAAAATTTGGTACACAGTTTTATCATCATGAATGTAGGTCCGTATAAAATGTTGGGCCAAATCCGACAAAGGGTTGACTGTCTGTAGAATCGCATACTTGTTTTACTTAAGTTAGTATAGTTGTCGTTTGACCTTGGCGGTCTACGAAGAAAATTGTAGCCGCAAACACGCGCTTCAGAAATTATGGCAACCCGAATCGAAACTTCGTTCTGACATTCTCCAGATGGAAGGTATGGTGAAATCTGGCGTGATATCTGTAGTAAGATTTCTTACTCAAAAACGTTAAATTAAGTTGTGCGCGTAAAAATTGAGAACATACGCAATTCATTTTGCAAAATATTAAGTTTCAGGAATTCATGAATTTGATATGTTTCAATGTAAATTACCAATCATAATTTTTCCCTCAAAATAACCAGGCCTTGGGCAAATACCCCAAGAATATTTACCTACTGGGTGTTTACCCACCCCACATTATTGGTCGTATGCGAGAAAGTTTCGGGGAGGTCACTCCCGCTGGTTATGACTTATGATGAGGGTAAAGAATAGATAGAGAGGATCAGGGGTTAACATAAATTGACTTATCATTGCGGTTTGTAATCAGTCTTTTTAGTGACGTTCCTAAGATCGAGGAGGCGTGGACAACTTACAAAGCCATAGTTCTTTTTTCAGGCGTTTATGATTACTTTCTCTTGTAAAGAAAAGAGATGTTGCTTTTATGAATTTCCATAATAAAGTGAGTGGTCTTCCTATAATCCGACACTTCGCTAATCCGGTACCACCAATAGTCCGGCATTTTCAGAAGAGCGATTGGTCAGTGACCTTGACGTGACGTAAACAACAAGCTGCTACCCAGATTTTGTATTTTATATTTTGTAATATCTCCTATTTATAGTAGCCTATAGGTTTTGTTATTAAATTGCGTTTTTTCAAAAGAATCTCTATTAATCCGTCCCATTTGTTGATCCGGCTGTCTTCTGGTCTGATATTTGCCGGATTACTGAGGGGACTAATGCATTTAATTTCCTTTTAATGTTTAATTTTTTTATTAGAAAATAAAATTCTCCAACACTGAAAAAGTACAAAAGTGTGCGGTGAATCGCATCCTTTTAAAGCTATGAGTAAGGATAAAATAAGCAGACACAATTTAACTTATTTAGCGACTAGTTGATATACCCGGCCTTGCTCGGGATTAAATTAGTTTCATGCCTAATATTTTTTATTCAAAACTACTTTTCCTTGAAATATTATTACACGCAAAATTATTTTATCGTCTGAAACATTTTTTATTTAAAATGAGAATATGAGTTGAACCAAAAGATTCTATAAATAATCAAGTCAAACATACAGCTATTTTTCTCCGTGTTGAATGAAATAGAAAATTAATTAATCAGTTATTTTTTATTATATAAACATGAAGTTAATCCAAATCAATAGTTGTTCCCATGGGCGAAACGTAGCGTAATTTTACTTCGAGCAAATTACGCAATAAAATCACACATTGAGCATTTTTGTTACTCTCATGGGCGAAACGTAGCGTAATTTTACTTCCAG
>BGPR01010754.1:28477-51225 GCA_013235015.1 Araneus ventricosus
GTAGCGTAATTTTACTTCCAGCAAATTACGCAGTAAAATCACACATTATGCATTTTTTTACTGCGCATGAGCAAAAACGTAGCGTAATTTTACTTCCAGTAAATTACTCAGTAAAATCATACATTGAGCATTTTTTTACTGTGCATGGAAGAAACGTAGCATAATTTTACTTCCATAGCTTAAGAGCCAGATATATAGGCCAACTTATATAAAAATTCCAATTCAATACCGTTGGAATTTACAAAGATATCGGAATGCAAGAGCTAAATTGCTTTCGATGTCTAAGAGAAAAAAAATGATAAGGGTTCTTGCACAAATGGATATTTCTTTAAATTGAATCTTCGAAAGTATTATTGAATTTTATGAAGGTTGAATATCCTGAATACTCACGCATACATATAAATTAAATGCATAACTTAAATTGCATTTCGATGAAAACTTACTCGGAGGAAAAATAGCCCGTTACCGTTCATAGGTTTCAATGTGAAACCACAAATTTCTTGAAAATAAAAAATGATATTTGTTTTCCTTTACATATTTACGATCAGATACATGTATAATACTCATTTTAGAACAAAATCTAGTAATTTTCAGAACGAAACACATAGGGAACTTGAAAGGATTAAACGATATCTTATTGCTTTCAACCGACATATTATTCATTTGGGTATCTTAAACATCGGGAAATTGTAATAGGGATGCGGTAAGCAAAGAATGTTTTACCAGACTTTGTGATATAAACACTTATTTCAGTGTACGGAAACCTGTATTCTCTAAGAAAATTTAGGAGTATTCTCCCCTCCGCTTTCTTGTATTCTTCTGCAACTGAGAGTCACTCGGTTGTTCGTTTGCCATGTTTTTTCCCCCTCTCATTTCTATTACTTTCGAGGACTTATTTTTAGTCATAGCTACTCACAAATAAGGCGCTAAATATAAATGTGTTTATTATGTATTTATTATGCGTAACTGCCTGTGCAAAGAAGGCACACTCCGAAAACTTGTCAGTTTGCCAAAAACCAATTCTGGCGGCGAGATTTTGTAAGGAAGCAATCATTTAGGGTGTCTTGTTTTACTTGCGTATTGGATGCAATCTCTGCGCATGCGCAAGCTATTCAGCGAGCAAGTTATTCTCCTATTTTCTTCTCCGCACGCGGAACTTGCATTGCTAGAGTTTGATAAAAAAAATAAATATTGCGAAGTTTTAATACATACGCATCTTTTTGAAAATGATTATTCACCTCAATATTTTACTATCACTATAATCTACAATGAAAAACCTTCTGATAGTCATTGCATTCTGGTTGACAGTTGGTTCGAACTTTTTATCAACGCAGGGGGAAGGGAAATGTCAAATGTTTGAAAAGTATACGAGAAAGTTTAGGGGAGGCCACTCCCGCTGGTTATGACTTATGATGAGGATAAAGAATAGATAGAGATGATCAGGGGTCAACATAAATTGACTTATCATTGCGGTTTGTAATCAGTCTTTTTAGTGACGTTCCTAAGATCGAGGAGGCGTGGACAACTTACAAAGCCATAGTTTTTTTTAGGTTCTTTTTTTATTTATTTTTTTCTAAAAATAAATGTGTTTATTATTTTCACTAGCTGGCGTTACGGCTGTCGTTCAAATAAATCTAATAACTGAAAAGGTATGTAATATTTTGTTTAGACGCGTGTGTTTTGTCAGACCGTCTTAAAAACAAATTACTAATATAATAGCCCAGATCTCTCGGTAACGCTCTGACGTCATCAACAATAAAACTCGCGCCATAGCACTGCGAGACGTTGAACAGCATTATTTCGTTGTTAGAGAACCTAAATTTCAGTCATTTTAAATTTAAAAGAGTAATTGTCGTTCTGATTTCAAATTTAATAGCTCTAAAATAGTGAAATAAAATTTGCTATCCATTGATATAAAATTTACCTCGCTATGATCAAGAGTTCCCGAGAAATTTTAAATTATATTAATCCTATATTTCAAATTAATTTCCGTTTTTTTAATAGAAAGTAGTAAATTATGTCAGTGGTATATCATACGCATGATATAGTTTGGACGCCACGATGCATCCGATTATTTAGTGCAATCGTGATGATATAATTTGATAATATTTCTTGGCAACTTTAAAATTAACACAAAGACATCTGAAGTACAAGGAAAATTGTTCAACAACGAAAAGTACGTCACACGGAATGTTGTTTACCGAGAGGTTTTCTTGAATAAAGAAATATGTAAATAAAAAATTTTTCCTATTATAATACATATTGTTGCAAAAGGTCTCTCTGTGGTGTATGGTGTAAACAGTCCAACACGCAGGATAATGGAGAATGAAGGTTTATTGACAAATATGCAGGAAAACACGTAGCACAGGTACAGGAAACAATAGTCCTTGCACAGATTACCAATGTAAACAGACAACAATTCGCAGGTAATAACAGTTCAGCACTTTGTTACCTAACAACACAACAGTCAGCAAATAGCTAATAACTAGTAGACCATAACTGCACCTTCAATAGCGCTCAGCTCACCAGCTCGCACTGAGGGTAGAACTCCAAAGGCATTCGCGCTCCAAGGCGATCCCGTCGATCAAGACCCAGACGAACAACAACACCTCTGATCTAGTCGCCGTCCTTAAATATTCTCTCCGACAGGCCGTTACGTCACATGGTGTTGTCTCCTGTATTCCCTTTCCTAGTAGAAATATCGAGAAAAGGGTTGCATTTTTGGGAATCATCTATTTGTCGCCAAGGTCTCCAAATCGCCAAAATGGTCGCCAAGGTCAGGGGTACCATAACAGTCGCTGAGGTCACTCCATGCTTAACCTTGTAAAACTCTCTTCCCAACCATAAGACTTGCATTGCTGGGAAGTGACTTTCCATGTTTGTAACAATATGTTTATTTTATTTGTTTTCAATCAATGTTAAACATTTCTTTCGCATATATATCTATTTAAACGCGTCAAATTTGACGGGAAATCTCTCGAATGAAGAGGCATTTTGCACCTATCATACCATGACGGGTGATTTTCTAGTTTGTTAATAATGCATTTTCTTGTGTAACTTGATATTACTGTGATAAAATCGTTACTGCATTTGGTAAAGGTACTTCTTTTCCGTTAACGGTTTTGGTCCAAAACTTGAAACAGGCATTTTTCGTGTAAGGGTTAAATGCCAAATTCCATCCATCTATCTCTCTAGTGTTAGCGGAAAACCACTTAAATATAAATTACGGTATTGTTACAAACATGGAAAGTCGCTTCCCAGCAATGTGAGTCTTATCGTTGGGAAGAGAGTTTTACAGGGATAAGTATGGGATGGCTAGCAGCAGCCACGTCTGGTTTCTCGACCTTGGCGACAAACTTGGCGACCATCTTGGCGACGAAATATGGGATCTCAAAGGTGCTGGAATCTTCTCGATATCTCTATTAGGAGAGGAGGTACACTTGAATGTACTAGATAATTCCATGTGACGTCACGGCCTGCCGGGGGAACTATATAAGGAGAGCGCTTGGATGACGGAGGGTGTGTGTTGATCGACTGGGATCGCTTTGGAGCGCGAACGTCTTTGGAGTTCTATCCGCTGTGCGAGCTAGTAAGCTGTTAGACGCCGAGCGGTAGGAGTGTTTATCCATTGGGAACGACTTTAGAGTTTCTTCTGCAGTGCGAGCTTGGAAGCTGGTGAGCTGAGCGCTATTGAAAGTGCTGTTATTGTTGTTATTAGTTTTTTGCTGACTATTTGTGTTGCTAAATATCAAAGTGCTGAACTGTTATTACCTGTGGATTGTTGTCTGTTTACATTGCTAATCTGTGCTGTTCCCTGTATCTGCGCTACTTGTTTTCCAGCCTATTTGTAAATAAACCTTCATTCTCCATTATCCTGCGTGTTGGACTGTTTACACCATACACCCACAGAAAGACTTTTTGTAACAGTATTTAGGAGGTGTCGGTTTGAGTCATCGTGTCCACTGCAGACAGACAGACAACAAGTCTTTTAGTTGACAAATTTGGTTCAGAAATTATGTACATGGCTATAATTTGGGAGTAAAACTAACATATTTACGACTAGCAGTACGTGCACGGCATTGCCCGTGGAATCAGGACTTCAACAAAATGGAAAAAAAAAAAAAAAAAAAAACACGGCCACAATGACATGAAAAAGTTTAGAAAACAGAAGATACGCATTATTGATTTTCCTGCTTATTTTTTTTTCGCGATAATGGCATTTTATTTGTAGAAAAGTCAATTCAAAACAATATTAAAAAATTGCAACGTGAAAATTATTACACTGCAAGCAAAGTATGCGAGATGAATAAAGACGTTAAGATACTGCCGAAAATAATAATCAATCATTCAATTCAAGGTTATGACGTCACCTCTCCTTTAACCAATCAAATATCCAGCTGCGTTCCGGAAAAGTGTCGCGGGAGAAAACTCGCTCGAGGAAAATGACTTTCATCTGCCCAGGAAAAAATTAATTTAAGGAAAAAAAACGGGAAAAGATAATTTAACCGTTCTTGTTTTAAATCCAACAGAACCGTTCTAGTTAAAAGCTGAAAAAAATTGAAAATAATAGTGTTATTAGAAAGTCGGATGCAACAAATTTAACAACAAAAATAACATTTCGATGGCAAAACTGGCTATTTTTTAAAAATTTCTCAAAATTCAGTAAATTACGTTAGAGATTCAAAACGAACTTCATTAGAACGGAAATCGCATGCTCTTTCCGATGGTGTATCTATTTTTGTCGTACAATTATTGGAAACCATTCTATCGAGAAATTAGTGCGAAAAATCAACCAAAACAACACAAAACATTAAATAAAAATTTTTCTAGATTAAATTTTAAAATTTAGGCTTCGAGGTGCATTCAGTCGCCATTGACCACCTGTTTTGCAATTTCATGGCTGGAGTGGATAGGATTCGTCTGGACATCGCAGAACACACACACACACACACACACCACACCACACACACACACACACACACACACACACACACACACACACAAACCACACAAACACACACACACACACACGCACACACACACACGCACACACACACACACACGCACACGCACACACACACACACGCACATTGCCTTTTATAAGTATAGATTCTCAGTTCAAACCCCCGTCTTTTGCACATGCGCCAGGCAGGAGTTAATTTCATCAAAATAGGGGTGAAGTGAGAAATGGAGGAGATGTTTGCATTTTACTTTGCGTGACTACAAAGAACTCTGGAAACGCACTCATCTTACTCGACTGTCACCCCTTTCGAGTAAAATCGTCAAAGTGGTAGTCTCGGATATTGAACCAGTCAGTACCACATTATCCATCGTTGTGTTGTTGAGTTATTCTTTCACAAACACATGAACAGACAGACATTCAGAGACATAATTCAGAATTTTTTTCAGATTCAGGTGGTGTAAAACCTGAAGATTCACCAAACATCGTCGAGTTTGAATTTTTTATGTATACTATACTTTCTTAATGTAAATTTCGCATACGAGGAGGAAAAAAACCACTTTTTTTATTAGAGTAAATTATGATATTCGAATAAAGCATAGGAGAGAATACTTGCAAAGAAAGAACTTCTACACAGCTACAGAGTTATTTCTGACATGAAATTGGTATAGAAAAACACATTTTAAGTTTTTCATATGTTTCATGTTTTTTTAATCAAGTTAATGTATTTTTCATGTCCGATTTATTTAAAAGAAAATATAAAAAATGAGTTTTTCAATGATAGAATATTAATTTTTCCGACTGAATTTAAAAGTGGTCACAAAAAGCATAAAAATAGAGCATCTAGTGAAAAAAATACTATTGATTGAAAATCAAACAAAAAATTGACTGTATCTTGTCAAATGTGATACAGAATAAATACTTCCTCTTAATTCAAAGTAGGCAACATAAAAACATTGTTCGAGAGAGCTTTAATTAAGCAATTCTGAAAGATTCTTATCAGTAAACGAACTCGTTTCATTAAATTGCTTGGATAAAAAGAAAGTTAGAATTAAAGTTAGTTGGAAAGAATGATAGTTCTTTTAAATAAGAGAACAGGCGATAGATGGCGCTAATCGCAGATTGAAGCCATGTGTTTAGATAAATGAACTCATTTATTTCGTTTTCCCGCGATTTTCCCCCCTTCTGAACTGCCTATTCTAAAATGGGAAATTGAAGGTCTTTTTTGCAAACAAGAGAGCCTACTCAACAATTTTCGGTGGAGAATGTTATTTCAGCCTCTGCAAACATCATCAGGCATTGTTCGTTTCCTGTGTCGAAATCGGTGTTGGTTAGAAAAAACAAAAATGGAATATTTTTTTTATCGTCTGAAAACATAATTACCATGATTGCAAAAAGTGAGGAGAAAAAACTTCCGCTGAATTATTGCATCGTCTTTTATGTAATGACATGTTTTATGAAGTTTGAATTGTGCCTTAATTATTTCAGTATATTATTAGTTAATGTTTTGACGATGTGACTGATTGGAATCTTAGTTATACAATTTTTACCAAAGCGCAAGTCAAGAATAATCTTTCTAGATTTTTTTTTATTCAAAAATATATTTTCCCTGAAAATCATTCCTTTTCACTTGAATTTAGTCTTAGGTCTATAATTATAAATTATTTAACTTTTTATCATCTTCAATATTCTTAAGTTTACTTTGTGGGATAATTACGATTTTATCTCAAATATCCTGAAAACTGCTATTGAATGAAAATCAGACATAATTTTAAATACATCTCTCTATTATCCGTGCGCGGATTATCCGGTTTGCTGATTATCCGTGCTCATTCTGGACTCACAAAAAAATTTAAAGAGAAACATTTTCAATGTTATCATGCATGTAAAATCGATGTTGATGTTCGATCGAGAGATTCATTCCGTGAAACTAGTGAGCCGTGACGGCGGAGGCTAAAGAATAGATTTTTTCTTCCTCCACGTGCAATCTCTACCGGTTCAACCCCTAATTTTCCAAGAAATGAATCATCCACTTTCAGCTAGCTCATTCTCGTACGAACACGCTTCTTCCTGACACGTCATTCTTTAACTTCAACGTCTTCTTTAATTTTCGTACGTGTTCCTTTAGTTTCTGCGTCTTGTTCATCGTCAGTTAGTAGCGTGAATTTTTTTTTACTGGTAAAAATGAGTGGCGTGAAACGAAACGTTTTAAATGTTAAACAACAATTAGAAATCCCTCAAAAACTTGATAATGGAGAATCAGCTAGTACTGATGCAGAAGATGTACTAAACGAGGGAAATGCAATTTCTCATTCTGCTGCTCTACAATCTGTGGAAACTTTGTTAGATTATACGGGACAAAGAGGATTTGATTACGGTGACATTTCTGCGGTTCGTAAAATATGTGTCGACATACGACAAGAGATGAACAAAGAGCAGAAGCAAAGACGCATTACAGATTTTTTTAAAGCAGTAATTGTTAGAAGGAAAATTCCTAGTTTGATATTATACAGCGTGCAAATGTAAGTATTTTTTATATTTTTGTACTGATGTTGATTTCTTCTGTAATAAAAAGGAGTTTTCGGATTATCCGTGTTTTTCTATGTCCGTGCGATCCCTCCAGGTGATTAACCCGGATAATCGGGAGTGCACTATAATTCAGAATATGACACACATAAATACAGATAAACCCCTAAATTTCCTAATATTTGAAATAGCGAATCAAGAAGCGTAATTCAAAAAATATATATTGAAAATTACTTAGTTTGATTACATTTCACAGTTATTTAACTTTCCGGTTTCTCAGCATTTTGAAGAAAAAAAATGTTGTGTTTAGCTCACTTCTCGAGTGTTTTTAGTTCTGGGAATTGCTATGTTTGTATTTTTCTTAACTGACAATTGAAAGCTAAGATGAAAAACATTTTGAAACAGAGAATGGCTTTTCTCTCAGTTAATCCTTTAGGTATTAGAGTAGAACTTGCATTAAGCATATTAACAGGTGTTGGAGAAGAGGAACCACTATCAGAAAGGTATTGATTAATGGAACCTGAAAGAATTGGGAAAATGTTGAGCTTTTCTTTAAATTATCCCTAAAATCTCTACCAAAATTTCTTATTATCGGATAAGTAATAGGGCAACTTTATTACTTATCTTAAAGTTTCAATAATTAGTATCTTGAGAGGGATTTTCTGCTTCAAAGATTTCGCCTTTTTTTAAAAAAAAATAGGTAAATAATAATTCACAATCTGCAAAGTATCTAAGCTATTATTGTTCAAAGATGTTTTATATTCTGCCTTGATGTCATACATATAATCAATCTTTGAGCTTGAAAGATACGTTTGTTCTAAAACAAATTTTGTAAAGGATAGCAATTCTATATTTATTTCACAAATCCGGAAAATTCGAATTTGAGAAAGTAAAAAATTCGGATTTGAGAAAGTAAAAAATTCGGATTTCGGGTTTTATCTGGATCAGAATCATTCCTGGTTTCTCTGATAGATATGCATTTTAGCAAGAAAGTGTAAAATTTAGATGTTCATAGAATTCTCCAGGAACAAACAAATAAACAAAAATGAAATGTCCATTTTGTTCTAGATATTGTATATATTTTCTTACTTCTGTTTTCGAATAAACATTTGGGGTGAAGTATGAAAAGGGATCTTGTTTATTTATTTTCGAAAATATAAAAATATAGATACGGGGTTTACTAAGCAAACAGAACAATAATAGTTCTAAATTACTCATTGGGGGAGCGTCCACAAATGATGTCACGATTGGAGGGGGGAGGGGGTTCGTGAAATTGTGCCCGCTTGTCCCAGCGGCGCGTCCGCGGGTAACAAGAAGTGTGACATCACACATTTTGGTTAAAATAAAAATATTTAAAATCAGCAGATTAAATTTTGAAGTTATTTTGAAATTACCAAAATTTGGGGGTATTTTTTTAATCGGGGCTAAAACAACTTTCATGCGATTTTTCCTCTCTTATATTCCTTTCTTTTCGAAAAATTCATTCAGGGTAGGTTCTGAGAATATGGTAGCAGCAAAAATTCTTCATCATTAGAAGAAAACTTTCCCCTTGAAATGTTCAACAAAGGATACTTGCCCCACCTGGGTGAGTGGTAGAACTGGTAGTGGCACAAGCAGGTTCATCTTATTGAGGCGTTTTTTTTTTTTAATTCAATCTGTTTAAGAGTATTTTGTGTTCATAAAGTAAAGATAAGATTTAAAGCAAAATATATCAAATTCCAAAATACTACTGTTTTCAATTGCTCTTTTATATTAATATTTTATTACTATTGTATAATAATTAGGTTTTTTGTTGTAAACCTTAATCTTATTTCAAACAAAATTACACATATCAACATTATTATTGTTACGCTCAAAAATGTCATTAAAACACATAGTTAAAATTTAAAAATAAAATTTGAAATATGATCTATAACGTAGTGCTTTGTTTCTGAACTGCAAGTTTATGTTTATGTAATATAGCGTGACAATGTGACAAGGGGGGGGGGTCAAAAATATTGAAAAAAATGTGACATCATTTATGTACAGCCCCTTTTTGAAAAGTAGACTCGAATTGCATATTTTAATTTAAAAGAATATCCTATGAACACAAAATGCTTAGGTTGAGATGAGAGGTTTTTACTTCCACTGGTACTTCGAAAACAGTAATCAAAACTGAAGACATTTTTTTAAATATCATTCTTCTACTACCAATAATCCCCTTGATAAAAGCTCTTCCTGGCGTTCATATTGGCGACCAATTTACTCCCACTCCATAAATCACGCCAAAGTTAGCCAAATCACTTACTCTCATTTCACGCGCAGCAAACATAAGCCTTGGGTGACGTGCGTCTCTAATTGGTCATTTCCAAGAACACCGACCGAACCTTCTACATTGCTTATTTGCTTCGGTCAGATGGGTGCGTCTCTCGTAAGTGGACAGGGATGTGGTTTTGCCTGCTGACCACCTGTTGGCGCGACACGCCGGTTAAGCGATGTTACGGTTGTTACGAAACCAGACCCTTTCGCAACGCATGATATTGCTACTAAATATAGCATGCCTTCCTGAAGTGACTTATAAACAGAAGAAATATGTCTAGGAAGGCGGTTTAATTGTCTTAAAGAACGAGTTTTGTTTATCTGCATTCATAAACTAAATATAGCGTTAAAAAATTAATTTCTTAAGCGCAGCTGACTGTCGTTTGAAGTCCTTAAAGATGAATGTAGTGAGAAAATCTATAATATAAAGCAGAAAATACATGCCTTTCTTCGTCTGTCACAAGTAGGGATTGCAATCCGGAAAACCGGATCCGGTAATTCAGCGGATCCGGCATTATTAGACGTCTACCGGATCCGGTACGAATTTGCTGGATCCAATCACCGGATCCGGTAAATTAAAAAAAAAAAAATACATGAAACCGATTTCTTGAAAAAAATACTCGCGTTGCTGCATGAGTAGGTACTTAAGGTATCCGAACACGTTGAAAAGTCGATTTTCGACCAACATTCCAATTTTTTAATTTTTGATGTTTTCGGTAGTTCATTCATTTACCTTTCTAAAACATATTTACTTTTGTCGGTACGTTAATTAGAAGATGAGATATTAATTGATTTATAACAAACCTAAAACCGGAAGTTAATTAACCGAAAGCTGTCAAAAATTCTTTTAAACTGCATTTTTTCAAGTTAATATGATGTCAGTATATTTTTAGGAAATTTTTTTTAAGTTTAGATACTTAATTTGAGCGCGTGGAAGAAATAAAATTTGTTTTTTCTCAAAATTAGATTTTATGCATATTTGTCAAACTTCAAACATGATAACTCAAGATATTATCATTCGATTGTTCTGAAATTTTGTGAACGCTTTCTTCAAATGTGTCTCTAGTGAATGCACTAGAATAATGTATATTGTAGCAATATTTTTTTAATTATGGTCTTTTATTTGAAAAATGACATAGAAAATTTGCTGAAAATCTTATAACGATGCAGTTTATTTTAGTGTTTGTTTTATTTGAATTATTACAAAAGTTTGACCTGTAGCATGTTTGAAGTTTTTGGGAATTTCCTCTAAAAAGCAGCAGAAATTGAAGATTTTGGCAAATTTGTAATAATTTATACTCAAAAATCATACTCTAATATTAATCTTTATTAAATTCGAATCTAAAAAACATATTTTGGTGTTTCTATTTCACAAATTAAAAAAAAAAAGTGTTCCAAACGTGTTCGGATACCTTAAATCCGCGGTGCGTACGAGTCGTCTGATGCTGATTCTCCCGCTACCACACTCCGTGCCAAGATTTCATAAGCTGAAAGTGTATATAGATAAAGCTTTGATTGATATAGGATCTGACACAAAATTTAGCGACCTAGAATGGTCGAAAAAGAATGGTAAAAGACCCGATTGACAGTTTGCAGCCATTTAAGTTGGCTCTAGAGCCACTATGCAGAAGAGATTCGACCCTGTTAACTGCTGAAACAACACTCAAGTTTATTTTAGAGAAGTTGCTTACTCAAGACGCAGTGTTAAGTGCTGAATTATCTGCGGCAGTGCGTGTGAGGATAAAGGAACGCCGCACTACAATAACAGGAATATTAATATACTTTCAGAATCCGAAAAAATAGGATGATGATACAAGACGAGCTGATGATACATTTACTATGCTGAAAAAAAAAGTTATACGACTAGAAATGAAAAATATCTTAGAGTTATTCAAGATGATAGCTTTAACGAAAACGTAGATAATATAGTAGAAACTAACTCAGATTCATCGTCATTGAAAAATGATTTGACAATACAGAAAAAATTACAAATGCAAATCCAGCAAGATATGAAAACCTAGAGCATAAATACCAAAAAAAAAAAAAAAGAGAAAGATTATGAGAAAACATTAAGAAAGGAAATGACTGCATGTGAAAGTGAAGGAGTTCGAGGAAAATACTTGTCTTCTAGTCGTGAGTATTTGTTGACAATAAAACCGACAAGTGTAGAAGCAGAAAGGGCCTTCTCGGCCGCTGGTTATATTTGTAGCTCTGTAAGAAGTCGATTGGCAGTTGACACAATTAACACTATTTGTTTCCTACGATCCTTTTCTGAAAACCAAAAGTGATTTTTTAATAATTGTTTTACTTAAAATAATAATTGAAAGTAAGCATATTAAAAAATAAGAAGCTTTAAACTCGTTATTTTGATAATTGCGTCATTGATTAAACAGATTCATGATGACTGTCGTAATTATAAGAATAAGATTGCTTGGCGCGCCTAAATTACGTAATTATTGTGATCTCAGTTGATAAGCTTGATTTAGTTAGATTTAATATAAGTTACTTACACAATGTAATGCAAGTTACATTACAAAATATCATTGATGTCGTTTGTGAAATCTAGTAAGTGAGACTGAACTTAACCACCCGTCATTATCTAATTATTACTAAACTAATATAACAATTACAATTTAACTAGTTACATTATACTAAATTTTTATTATTGATTCATACGTAAATGTTGATTATTTATAACAGTGTAAATAGAGTTGATTTCATAAGAAATAAACGTTTTTTCATAAATTTTAAAATTCACTCACCTGATCATCTTTTATACAGTTCATTTTGGAATGAAAAGGCAAAATAGTTTTGACGTGATCAATCCGGCCGGATCCGACCGGATTGAAATTGGTGCCGGATTGCAATCCCTAGTCACAAGAACTCTTTTTAAATGGTGAACGTAGCGACAGGAAATTTTGCTCATGCCATTCTGGGGTCCATTTCTAGATCAAGTATGCTATTTTCAAATTTCAAAATGAATTAATTCTAACTAAATTTCAAAATTAATTAATTCTAATTAAATTTCAAAATTAATTAAATTGCGGTGGATTATTTTACTCCAACTTAAATAAACTTTTCAAAATTCACTTTAAACACTGCTTGTAACAATGCTTTCTGTTGTAATTAAATTCAAACCATTTACACCGTTTCATTAAATCCATCACTCACGTGTTTTTACAGCTGTTAAAAGTTGCTGTCTCAACTTCTCACATTAGGACTTCGTGTTGAACGCCGTCTTCACCTGCAAAGTGTTTGCCTCCAAGATGTTGTTTTAGTGGACCAAACAGACGAAAATCGCTTGGGGCTAAGTCTGGTTGGTCAGTACTACAGCATCAACCAAACAGCTCAGACTTAGCCCCAAGCGATTTTCATCTGACGACGACGATGACGATGAGATGATGACGACGTTCAACACGAAGTCCTTCGGTGGATGAGACAGCAACACAAAGAATTTAATGCGGCTAGAATTCGAGCGCTGATGAAACGATGGGATAAGTGCATCAACATTGGCGGAGATTATGCTGAAAAATAAAATTGTTTCCAAGTGATTATCATGGCAAATTATTTTTTTCTCATGTCTTGTGACTTATTTAATGACTTACCCTCTATCTCTAAAAACAGTGAAATGCCTCGACAATCAAAATGGAATCACCGAGTACGTAAACATGGGGCATATCTCTAATTGTGATTTCTAAACCGTTAGAGATAAGCATGTAATTCCAGATGGAAAAATGCTGTAAACGACGAAAAGAATTATATTTTATGTTGTTTGCGTCAATAAATGTACGGCTGAAAAAATCGTCAAGTCTAAATATTTTATATTGCTTTCTGGTTCTATTTATCATATCTAGTGAAATATTCTCGGAATTCTAACATTTTAAACAAAGAAAGGTTACATTCTTCTGCGACTAAAACTTAAACGAGTTATGAAGCTTTGAATTTCATTATTTTTTGCCCATCAGCGGTCGCCGCTTCCTTGAGTCTTCTTCGAGGAGGCCATTCAAATGGTCTAAAATTGGGATATTAAGATTGGGATTGGGCGCGTGGAGATAGAAGATTGGTTTCAATAGTAAATTATATAGACCGACAGACAGTCAACCCTTTGACGGATTTGGCCCAACATTTTATACGGACCTACATTCGTGACGATAAAACTGTGTACCAAATTTTATCCATCTAGCTATTCAAGTTTTTGAGTTATAGTGTTCGCATGACTTCGGACATACAGACAGACAGACTTCCCGTCGACGGATTTTGTCCGAAATTTGGTAGAAACCTACAAATTATGTTTAAAGACCACATACCAAATTTCATCCCCGTAGCTCTAATAGTTTTCGAGTTATCGTGTTCACAGACACACAGACAGACATAATTCCAAAATTGTGTTTTTCGGACTCAGGGAGGTCTAAAACGTGGAGATTCGTCAAAATTTCGAGTTCGAATTTTTTGACGATTACAATACTTTCTCTTTGTATATACTTCGTATACGAGAAAGTAAAAATCATGATTCGGTCAGTTTTAGGAACAGGAGAGTGGAATTTTTTTCTGGTTTTAAATGTAAGCGAGTCCTGATCAAATATAATTTGTAAATTAGCATTTCATTTGAAATCAGTATATCTTGCAATAAAACAATTCACAATTCCCTTTATTTCTGTCATAAAAATTGCGCCATGAATAGTGCAAAAATTTAAATTTTTCTTCATAAAAGAAACCTGTCTAATACCCCAGTCCATTGCGACGCTTCATAAGTTGTCCCAACATTTTTTATTCGCCATTGCACGCAGAAATTTTAATTTCATGCAGCCACGAACCAGACAGTCACGGATCATTAGGATAAGTAAATCCACCCAAAGCAACTAAAAAGTTGATTGAGGCCTGCTCGCTGATTGAAGCAAGCTTCCACCTAATTAGGAAGGAGTTCAGCTAACGGAACAAGTTTCAAAACTCCTGGATGGAAGATCAGAAGCTCTAATCCAAATCCCCCACTACCTGATACGGTTAGACCGCTCATAATCAGGAAGTACAAAAACGGGATTTATCAGGATAATGAGTTGGTAGGTTTATGTTAAGGTTCGGATGATACGGCTCACGGTTGGCTTGTACCGGTAACAACTTTCGCGTGGTTGAGCTCTTTACATAAAACTTTGTCCAGCATCATTAGTTTTGTTGGGATGATGATCAGAAGTCTGAGAGTTTATTATCTGAAGAATAATTTTATGAAGTCTAAACATTAACAATAAGTAGATATAAACTTGCTTTAGTTTTGTAGGATGATGATCAGAAATCTGAGGAGTTGATAAATTTGAGGTAAACATTAACAATAAGTAGACATAAACTTGCTTTAGTTTTGTAGGGATAATGATCAGAAATTTGAGGAGTTGATAAATTTGAGGTAAACATTAACAATAAGTAGATATAAACTTGCTTTAGTTTGCAGGGATGATGATCAGAAATCTGAGGAGTTGATAAATTTGAGGTAAACATTAACAATAAGTAGATATAAACTTGCTTTAGTTTGTAGGGATAATGATCAGAAATTTGAGGAGTTGATAAATTTGAAGTAAACATTAACAATAAGTAGAAATAAACTTGCTTTGGTTTGTAGGGATAATGATCAGAAATTTGAGATAAACATTAACAATAAGTAGATATAAACTTGCTTACAGAAATGTGATTTGTAAACAATAAGGGCATTTAGTTTAATATTGAGTTTGAAAAATTTTAAGTGACAATAAGTTTTTTGTCACATACACTGCAACACACACAAATTATTGTAAACATGAATCGAAGTAATGAAACACACGCTTATTATAACAACTAAAGTATTTGATACAGGATCTTGCAAGGGAAAATACACGAGAAAACATAAACAATATTTTGTCATTTATATTGACAGACTATGTTTACTCATATTTTGTTATTTATATTGACAGACTATGTTTACTCATATTTTGTTATTTATATTGACAGACTATGTATGTTTACTCATGTTTTGTTATTTACATTGACAGACTATGTTTACTCATGTTTTGTTATTTACATTGACAGACTATGTTTACTCATGTTTTGTTATTTACATTGGCAGACTATGTTTACTCATATTTTGTTATTTATATTGACAGACTATGTTTACTTATGCGCATGATTCAATACAACTTGTTTCTCTTAGATACTCGTTTGATTATCAATGACTATGCACTTTTCCTCAAATTGTGTGTGAAATAACGAGAAATATTGGGACTATTGAGGCTTCAAGATATCTAAAATGCGGGTTCTTACTTTTGCAGATGAAACTACATACAATAGAACCCCGGGAATCCAAATCCCAGGAATCCAAAATTCCAAATAATCCGAACATAATTTTTTTTTTAAATTTTCTGAAAAATATTTACTGAAAAATGAATGAAAAATAACAATTACGATTCAAAATCAAAGCTAATGTTTATTCCTAACTTAAAAGACGTATTCGAATTGGTTTTTAAGAATGAATACAGCACATTAATTAGTAGAAACAGACTCAGATATCTTCTTTCTCCCCTCAACTTATTTGCCACTGTACCGTGCGAATCGCCGCGTGCTCTTTCCGTACGCCTTCACAGAGCACCCAAAGTCAAAACTCGACTGCTTTTGGTATATCAAGATATTTTACCGAATTTCCCGGATAATCCGAATTTCCCGGATAATGCGAATTTCCCGGATAATACGAATTTCCCGGATAATCCGAATTCCCGGATAATCCGAATTTCCAGATAATACGAATTTCCAGGATAATCCGAATTCCCGGATAATCCGAATTTCCAGGATAATGTGAATTTCCCGGATAATCCGAATTTCCCAGATAATCCGAATTCCCGGATAATCCGAAGTGCCAGGAATCCGAACAAAGGTCAGCTCCATTTAGTTCGGATTCCCGGGATTCTACTATATTTGGTATTTAGACCTAACCGTCACCTGCTTGAACGTTTTTGGTTTGCAAGAAGACGTGAAATTTCCCCCCCTTTCCAAACTAAGAAATCTTAAAAAGTCCTATTATAGAAGTTGTATTGAATATTCCAGCAGTTCTTTTTGGTAAATGTAACTTGCTAAATGTCTACTACCACACATTAGATTTAAAAAAAAAAAAAATCAGTTTTATAAAACCATCAAGATTTCAATATTCGTCATCGAAAGCATAGGAGTTAGCAATTTCAATGATGACTTGATTGTTTGAATAGCTGTACCATTGGTTGTACCGTCATTGCACTATTGGTAAAATGGTTTTACTGTGCAATCTGTATGCTTTATTCCTGGAATAATATCCATATTTACAGGGTGATTTTTAATTAACCTACAACTTTTAACTGAAACTAGCTGTGTGGCCCGGCGTTGCACGGGCTATCTCGAATAATGGGATATTCCCGGGCGGAGAGAAGTGAGGTCACGTGAGACCTCGGGATCCATATATTTTCATGTGCCCCGCCTCCGTTTTTCTCTACAATCAACAAATATTGTCGCTTACTTTCCCTAACAAACGTTACGAAGTTAAACACTTTAATACAAAAAAAGAGAGAAAAAAAGCATGAAAACGATTTTTTTCCATTATTAATAAATCCAAACACAGAAGCTCGCTCAAAAAGAAATACCAACTTCCGATAAATAAATAAAAAAAATGCAACACCGGATGCGAAAACTAATAATAGGGGAGAAAAGAATCCGCCGTGAATGAATTCACCATGCTGCCAATAGATGGCAGCACGTCAATTTATTCATTTTGACGTTTTTAATTAATATCTTTTTAACTAATTATAATTTCGGAATTTCAATGGTCAAAATGGATTCCTT
This sequence comes from Araneus ventricosus, assembly GCA_013235015.1. Classification (NCBI taxonomy): domain Eukaryota; kingdom Metazoa; phylum Arthropoda; class Arachnida; order Araneae; family Araneidae; genus Araneus; species Araneus ventricosus. The sequence goes on from BGPR01010754.1 coordinate 46,086, forward strand.
GGATTATTTCCCATCTTTTGGTACTTTCGGCTCGTTTCAGCATTCAGTGGTTCGTGAGAAGATAGCCAGACATAGATACAAACGTTTGTTTACCTTCAGATTTTAATAGGAATGATAACTCTTGAGTCGTTGCAGATAGTACTACTTATACTATATATTATACTGTAAACTATTTTACTATACTGTATACTATATACATACTATACTTATTGAAAAGAACGTTGAACGTTAGATTGAACTACCTATACTATATGCATTGCACTATAGACATTTTTTATTGAAAAGAACATTGAAAAGGATTTTATTGCAGAATGTTTTCAAAGTGAGAACCGTCAGAGGTGATACAGTAGTGCAACCTAGTCGCAAAGTTGTCAGTTACAAGTTCAAGAGTTTTTCTTTTAATGCTTGCAAATGAGTCAGTTATGGACCTTCTGAGGCTAATAAGGTCTGCCGGCTTCTTCTTTCACTCCAAATCTTTCATATGACCTCAAAGAAAGAAATCACATGGATTCAGATCTGGTGAATAAGGTGGTCAATGCAACGCACCAGGATTGCCCCAGACGGCTTAGGCCGGTTTCTGAATTTTGCAGACCACTTCCGTAGCAATAGTGTGGCATTTTGGCCACATAAATACCAATTTTTAACAATAAATATACGATCTTTGGTTGAATATGTCACTTTGGGAGACATTTTCAAAATGGGGTGGAACTGATGCGAAACAAATTCCTTTTACGCCCTCTGCCACTGCATGCATTCGTGGCGCCATCTAGTGAGAATCCGATAAGTTATTTCAGTTAAAAGTTGTGGGTTACCCCGTATTTGAGATGCGAAAGGCCGTGGGTCCCTTATTTGTGTGAAGCTTGATAGTAGAATTATCTAGGCAGTGTCCAAACTAGGTTTATAAAAGTGTTTGATAGTCAGAAGAGAGTGACTGGGCAATTGTAGTGTGGGAACCACTCACCTTTACAAGCCTTTCGGTCGGTGATGGGCTTGGTGTTGTCCCTGTAGTATCCCTCCTTGCAGTAGTGGCAGTGCCGGCCCGCAGTGTTGTGACGGCACTTGAGACACACCCCTCCGCTGGTGCGACCGGAGAGCTTGTACAATTCCATGTTGAAGCGGCAGCGACGAGCGTGGCGGTTGCAGTTACACGCTGCAGAGAGAATAGAGAAAAATGGAGTTAATAAAATGTGATATAAATTGTTAGGAATAAATAAATTATTTAAAAATAGTTTTGTATACAGTAGAACATTAATTATCAGAGCTGAATGGGACTGTAATCATCTCGGGTAATCGAAACTCGGTCATTAGAGACTAAATTTTAAATATTGACTTTTTTTTCTTCCGATAAAGTTTTCCAAAATTGTTTACTTGAATTTATAAAAATAAGTCTGTGAGTACTACCACGTGTTTACCACGTACCACGTCCTGATGAAGTTACAGGTATTGTTATGATTTTTAAAAAATGAATATTCTGTTTTTATCAAACGCTTGTACTAAGTTCGAAATGCTTCATGTTTGTATGTATATATGTAAGGTTGGAATTTTGTGATCGATTTTTTCACTCACTTCTTAATGCACTAGAGTTCCGAAATTTTGTATATTTATTAGGTCTTGGTGACAACGCAATATTTTAATAATTTTAGAGCTCTCAATTATCAATTTTTTAAAAAAAATCGCAAAATTACGTTTGCAATCGGTAGGTTTCAGGGGCGCCATCTATAGTATTTTTGAGAATTAAAATACTTTACACAGTAATTTAAATGTTTCAATAAAAATAATCAATATAAAAAACTTTTTAAAAGAACGATTTTACCAATGCATTAAAAAAAGAAAAAATAATAATTTTTCTCAAAAATCTAGAGGTCAGAACAAAAATCATAAAAGCGTGAGGCGCAGGTAGAAAATCTAAGTAAATTAGAATTGTAATCACATTTATAATAAATTTTATATGATGATTGTTTAATAACATTTCTTATTTTACGATAATTATTGTGGTTCTATATCATTTTTCAATTGTTTTCAGCGCCTCACGCTTTTACGATTTTTGTTTTGACGTCCAGATTTTTGAGAAAAAATTATTATTTTCTTTTTCAATGCATTGGTAAAAGCGTTTTTTAAAAATTTTTTTACATTTATTATATCTATCTATAGGCGTGCTGCGATGTTTTTAAATGGAAATACAATTATTGATATTTTTTTATGAAGCTTTGTTCTTTGGGGTTACCTGTGTTTTATTCTACAACAGGGTTTCTTTAACTAAGAAATAACGATCCAAATAGAATCGTACAAAATAATATTGGGGTTGCAGAAATTCTGAAAGCGCCTTCTATAAGACTATTCAATATTTGTAAGTAAAAATTATCGAAAAAAAAAACAGTTTGTATTTCAAAACTTTTCATTAAATTTTAGCTACAATGAAGAAACAATTTAAATTTTTTTTTATTTATCATTAATCCATCATTTTCTTATTTATTTTCAAGCTAGCAGTACGCGCATGGCGTTGCCCGTGGAATCAGGACTTTAACAAAATGAGGGAAAAAAAAAAAAAAACCGCCCACAATGACATGAAAAAGTTTTGAAAACAAAATCAGAACAAAAGATACACATTTGATTTTCCTGCTTATTTTTTTTTTCGCGCTACAGTACAGAGTACGTTAATCCAAAACAACATTACAAAATTGGAACGTGAAAATGATTATTATACAGCAAGCAAAATATAAATCAAATCCGAAAATAATAATCGAAGTAATTTATTCAGGTGAAGGTCAAGACGTATCCTGCGCGTCCGCCAATCAAAATTGGCATCAACGTTCCGAAGAAGTGCCGCCCGAGGAACTCGATCGAGAAAAATAACTCTCAACGGCACAGAAAGAAATTAATTTAAAAAAAACGGGGAAAGATATTTAACCGTTCTTGTTTTAAATCTGACAGAACCATTCTAGTTATAAGCTGAAAAAAATTGAAAATAATAGTGTTATTAGAAAGTCGGATGCAACAAATTTAAAAACAAAACTAACATTTAGATGGCAAAACTGACTATTTTTTAAAAATTTCTCAGAATTCAGTAAATTACGTTAGAAATTCAAAACTAACTTCATTAGAACGAAAATCGGCTCTTTCCGATGAGATCTATCTATTTTTTGACGTACAATTATTCGAAACCAATCTATCGAGAAATGAGTGCGAAAATCACAAAACAACACAAACGATTAAATAAAAAATTCTAGATTAAAATTTAAAATTTCGGCTTCTAGGTGCATTGAGTCACCATTACGATAGATTCGTCTGGACATCGTAGACAAACACACACACACACACACACAAACACACACATACACACACACACATTTTTAAGATCCATGGTGCTGCTTATTTGACAGTCCTTCCTTCAGCTCAAAACATGGAAGGAAAGCCAGGCTCCGTAACTGCGCATGCGCATCAGAGGAAACTAGATGGGCAAGTTCTCTTGAAAATGGTTTCCTCTGAATAGAGGCATAATCTTTGGATAGTGCGGAAATCGGAAACGGAATTTAATTTCTTTTTTTTTTTTGCATTTCTCTTCAAGATTGAAAGCATTTAAAGGAAAATTCCGTTAGTTTGTTGATAGATTTAAAAATTAAATGAAAAATTATATAAATAATTGATTAAATTTACACAATAAAAAAACTGGGGGAGGGGTGCTGTAGTTATACATCGTCGTGCTTGTGCAGAGAGACGGTCCAGCTGCCGAAGTTCGAAACTCATTTTTACCGAAATTCACAAAAAGATTTCTCATTGTCCAATCTAAAAGCTTGTTCTTTTAACTTCCCAAGAGTGTTTTTATTTTGTTTCTACGATGTTTCTACGTTTGAGTCGAACTTCACAGTTGAAAATGAAATTATAAACAATACGATAAGGAAGCAATTTTCAATGTTTTAATATAAATTCTCAATACTGAGGATTTATTTTTATTTTATAGAATTTAAAAAATACGAGAAATTATTTTGGAATATTTTCATACTGCGTTTTTATAACATTCGTGGCGTTGTTGAAAATTTAGGAAATATTCAATCGTTGCCGGTGTGATTATTGACAATAAACGCATAAACAGCTTTAGTCGGCCTTCCATTTGTCCTTTTCAATCTAGAAAAGTAGCTACGGGTCAGCTAGCATATATTCTCAAGTCAGATGACAGAAATATATTCAAATTAACCATGATTGTTGAATGGCAGATCGTAACAAATACTAATCTAGATGAAGAAAATGACGAAGAAAAATTTCCATTAATTAAAGTTAAAAAAAATTATGATGAGACAGTATAAAGAATAACTTACAAAACTGAGAAGGGTAGAAGAATTTAAAAAAAAATTAATGTAAACTATAAACCAACACTTTATATTCATTTTTCTAGAAATGTAAATTTTCAATAAATTATCTTTTTCAAAATATGATAACGAAAATTCTCTGATTCTTTTCAAAATATTTGCGTGAAATCAGGCATATTTGTTGTCTATATTATTCTCTAAAGGATGGACTAAAATATCTGCATGGTAATGATCCATTGCAAAGCTATGGAGATGTCTTTTAAGATTCAAAGAAAAATGAAAATTCCGAAAGAAAACAACCCCTGAGACTTTAACGCTAAAACTCAAATATTGCGAAAGTTAGTTTGAGAAAATGTAAAACTTCTGGTTCAACCCTTAGACATTGCTTTTATTAGATAATTATATAGAATATCACACTATTCTGGCCAATTTTTTTGGTGGAGATGCTTGGAAAAAAGTTCGAATTTAGAGAAAAAAAAGCTGAATTTTTACAATTGATTTAAAAAATATTTAATCCATGAATTTTTTTTGTGATTTATTCATCCTTAATTAAACTTAAAAATATAAAAAATTTGCTTCAAACATAATTTTTGAAAAAAAAAAATGTCTCCGAACGTAGGCAGATACCTTAGCATGTACCAAGTCCCCCATACATAATGCGACCATACGTCCCGTTCTTTGGTATCCTGTCCCGTTGTCCCCAAGCACAGCTTCGTGACGCGCAAATGTCCCGTTGTCCCCGAGCACAGCTTCGGGACGCGCAAATATCCCGTTGCCCCCGAGCACAGCTTCGGGACGCCCAAATGCCCCGTTGCCCCCGAGCACAGCTTCGGGAC
>BGPR01010755.1:0-21328 GCA_013235015.1 Araneus ventricosus
ATTGTACCGCTAGACATTAAGGCAAAGGGAGTTTTTGGCAAATTCTTACTCACGACAATAAATAACGACATAAAGTTCGGATCAAAAATTTTTAAATGGGAAGATTACGAAACCAGACTAGATCCACATAATATCCATCCAGCGGATAATATTTCAATTTCTTACGATAAACACAAACCTTCCGGGGACGAGATTGAGATCTATACAGACGGATCAAAGATTAACGATCAGGTTGGTGCAGCTATAGTTGTATTTTATTATAACGCAGAGATTTTCAATAGAACAATTAGGTTGTCAGATTTTGCCACAGTGTACCAGGCGGAGGTCACAGGAATACAAATGGCCCTAGAATTCATTTACACCATTGGACCATGGAATAAAATCAACTTATACACAGATTCTCTTTCGGTGCTTGAAGCACTCAACACTTTTAAAACAAGTAAACAAGAAATTCTTGCAATTAAAAAACGACATCTTAGAAATGAGCAAAGAAAAATCCATTACACTCCACTGGATTCCAGCTCACACTGGAATTCAGGGGAATGAAACTGCTGATAGTTATGCTAAAAAAGCTACAACGAAACCTTACATTGAAAAAATTCCAAAGAAATCCTTTAAACAATTAAAAAATGCAATTTCCAATGTGCAAATACAGATTTGGCAAGAGCGTTGGGCTTCGCCCACAACAAAAAACGGCAGACATACAGAAAAACTAATACCGGCGGTTTCCATTCATACGAAAAAATTTAGTCATTTTATTGTACAATTTTTGAGTGGACACGGTAGATTCCCAGCGTACTTTGTAAGGTTTGGGAGGAGCTTGAACATCAAATGCCCTTGTGGCGCTGTGGGAGATACTTTACACTACGTAGTGAATTGCCCATTCACGGAAAAGTATGCAAAGAAACTAATTTATGATAAAGATAATCTGTCCACAATTTTAAACAGAGAGGAAAATTTCCTTCCTTCATTCTATTTATCAGGAGGTTAATAACCTCGTTCCACAGGTTTAGTCCTGGTTTTTTTTTCTGCTTGTCAATTTCTGTTAGAATTTAGAGCCGACCAAGTCTGCGGCAGCATGAAACTACGTCATCTAAGGTGTCTTGCACATTTTGGTGACCCTCCGGATGGAAGCATCGATGTACGAGAAAGTGTATATATGTATCTATATAAAGAAAAAATAGCACGAGAACATCTCACGGGCCCTCAGCACTATCCTGACAATGGACTCGTCTCCGGGACCAGGGGCAAGGTGTCCCGTAACCAAGAAGAAGAAGTTGTAGATCTGTATCAGTTTTGGTTCCATTCGGTCGAAAGAAAATAAGGCGTCCGAAATGCAAGCTCTATTTTCTTCATCATACTACGAAGCACAGAAAGCGCCTTACTGTCTCATGATATACTGTTACAAAGCTATAAAGTCGTTTCCCTGAGATGCTAATCTTGGCGATAAATTTGGCGACCATTTTGGCGACTTCGGCGACAAAGGGAATTTCCTAGAAGGACCTCGAGCTTTCCACCTATTTCTACTGGTTTCATGAACTTTCTAGGGATTACGTCACTTCCTACGTAATGAAATCACTTCCTATTGAAAAGTATAAAGGCAAGCTCTCGAGCCAAGAAGAATCAGTTGAATTTTGATCAGCAAGCAAGCTGGTGAGCTAATAAGAAACCTTTGAGCGCTGTATTGAGATTTAATCATAATCTCTGTTGTGAATTCTTACGAGTGCCGTGTTAATACTTGTGCTACGTTTCTTTGCTTGGGAATATTTGTAAAATAAAGAGCTTTATTTTTTTAAGTCCTGCTTATTGGATTGCATTCACGTACACCCACAGGACAATTTTGTCACAATACGAAGTCGGAAGAAAAGGGTTTGGGGGATGAGACATTTCAGCTTGAATTGTCACCTTTCTTCTTTCCGCGGTATTCTATGCTGAGGGCAATAAAAGTCTAATATTTATGGCTGTCCAAGTCTCTGTGCAAGGTAAGCAATTTTTATGCGGAGATGACACCTTTATGAGGGAGTATACGAGAAAGTCTGAGGGAGACCACTGCCGCAAGTTAGCTCACTAAATTGTTAAAATTTTTAATTATTAGTTAATCTAACATTTCTCCAATGAAAATTAGCGTGTTGTCAGTGGGAGGATGTCCGATAACTGCAAAGAGCTATCCCTTCTCTCAAGTAATATATTACGTGTTTTTGCTATTTCATACGCCTAATTTCAGATTTAAGTTTATACCTTGAAAAGTGCTGTTTATTTGGGGCGGCTGGTGACAGAGGATCCTCTTTTCTGTGCCACGTACGTTAGCGTTTTATATATATAGATTCTGTTTTATTTGTATTCTCTTAAGAGCATTTTAAAAACCCGCGGTAGCTTAGTGGTATGGACTGGTCTTCTGGGCTGGAGGGTTTTCGGGAAATCGGATTTCACTGAAGATCCGTTGCGTGTGTGGGCCTGGTGCGCCTCTTGGGTGAAAGGCCCTCACGCTTGGTGCGCTGCGAAAATATGGAAAGGGCACTGCCAGCTCAGATGTCGTCCTCGTCATCTGATCACGGTTCAAAAAGGCGAGCTTCGTCACAAAGTAGTTCTCGTGTTGTGCCGAAGCGGGACGTTAATATAACTAGACTATCTAAGCGTGAGATTTTTTTGCAGTACTATTTGTTTCTGAGCTAACGAGCCGCCACTGACTCTAAACGCCCCTGGGGAATGTGTGGTGAAATGGAAAATGAAGAAGGCTTACCAGCCAATAAGGAGCGCTGAAGCACCCCCTCGACAGCCAATCGCATCGATTCGAGTAGAAGAAGTTGTGGAATTCAGAGTACATGGGCGGACAGAGACTGGCCTGGAGATATCGTTGGTAACTGAAAAAAAGGGAGCACCAGAAATTTAATTCTAACTTTCCATAAATGAATAAAAAAATAATTTTTAAAAATATATTTTTAGCAATATACTGAAAAAAGTAAAATTTCTCTTTTCGAAATCATTTTCTGCCTTTTAGTCTTCAATTTGCAATTAAATAAATTATAAATTGAAAACTAAAAGGCGTATAAAAAGTAAAAAACTTAACAAGTTTATACTAATTGAATTACTATGGACGTGTTTTCTGTTTTGTTTACTTGATGTACAGTAGAACTTCTGTAGCCAGGACCGATTTCCTTCAAAAGGAAACGGAATTATTGGCAAAACAAAATAAAAGTTTCCCGACCCTAGCCACTGCCCCGATTTCGTCAATTTTTATTTCTAATGAAAGCTTCTAGAAACGTCATGAATGAAACGAAAGCCTCTGAAAACGACATCAATGGTCGCATGTCCTCCATTTTCGAGAGAAAATGCTACTCCACTGTACATTCTCTTTCGGGGGAAAACCTTGACAGAATCCCCCATTCTGGACCACTGCACCGATTTCACCTGTTTTTTAGATTTCAAATGAAAGTTCATGACTCATAGATACGCCATCCATGGTCCCCGTTCCCCACCACCAATTCTCCATTTCTGAGAGATTTCGCCAATTAAAAGCCCAGCCTGGAGCGATTTCGCCACCAAGTATGGCTATGGGCCATTAATTTTAAGGCCGAAGAGCTGGTCACTGAAGGCGGCTAGTACCATCATTATAATCTATCCACATCTATCAATATAAACTTCACAACGATCAAGAAAAAAAGTGAATTTAGAGTTTTGAGAATTCATTCCGCTCCTACACAGGGGCCAAAGGAGATATTCCAGCTATGCTTTCAAAACTGGTCAAATAACAAGGTTATGAGACAGGGCACTCGAGCGAGCACCGTGTGTACTGTCCGTCTCCAGACGCCGAAACCCTCCTCCCTTTTGCTCATGCGCGAATCGACACAATAGGTCTGGCGCGAAAGAGGGAGGCGCTTATTTTTCAATTCCTACTATTAGTTCACACTCTCCATATATATATATATATATATAAAATTTAGTTTATTATTTTAATTTCGTATATATATATATATACAAAATTTGAACAAGATCACTATTAACATTACAGACTTGGTTTTTGGGTATATGGATGGCCCATGGGATCATCGAAGCACCCCCATATTTTAGCCATATCTTTGCGCATGTGCAGTACGTTTTTCATTATATCTCGAATCACCTAAGTAGGAATTGACTTTAAAATTTTTCTATATTACTTGTTTATGAAGCAGATTTTAGAAAATAGAGAAGTTTCGGATGAAGAAATAATCGTCTAATTAAAATCGAAAACGAATATCAATCTCGGAATAGAATAACTAAAAGAAAATCCCGTCTAGCAAAGAACCCCGGAAAAGCCCTCTGGGAAGCAAAATCGTTACAAAGCAGTAGCTTAGCTGCAACTTTTTCCGTCCGAGACGAACTTTCAACAAGCCGCTCTTCAGGGCCGGATTTACACATTTCTACGCCCTGGGTCAAAACATATTTACGCCTCCTCTCAAAAAAATTAACGTACAATTTTCAATTAATTATACAATACTTTTGAAACGTATAAACAATACAATCTTTTTAACCTTTGAACCACATTAAATTATTAGTTCCATATTATTGCACGACTTATGAAATATCCTAAGATCAGCACACGCGAAAATGCTGCATCGAGTTTCTTCAAATCATCCGAAATATTTACAAGAACGTCTTGGTTTTTACGTTTTTTCCGCGAATAGGTTTGAAGGGTTATTCAAATGGACAGAGCTTATCAAATTTGTTTCGATGCAAAGAAGTGCAAGGGCAAGAGACGGTAAGGTCCACAGAATACAAAAAATATATTCCTCAATATATTTACTGTAAAGAAAGCAAATAAAAAAACTATACCATCATTTTACAGAGCCGTTTCGAAACAATACTTAAAAATTCGTAGATATTTGGTTGTTATTTCTTCTGTTTATGCATCCCTGAAGGCTTCGCCCTAGGCCATGGCCTAGGTTGGCCCTATGGGAGATCTGACCTCAAAATAACAATAAAAAATTGCAAGAAAAAGACAGTATATTTGCAATATAATTCGTCGTTTGAAGCCCTCGATCTCTATCGACGAAGTCGCGTGTCCACCACGAGACTTTCTTCCACATATTTACCGACAAAAGTCGAAAAATACAAATGAATTACTGTCTGTCCACCACGAGAACTGTCGCCGCCAAATTGTCTCGTTTACGGCGGTCGTTATCGCAACTGGTTATGCTTGGGAAGATCCATTTCGAATAGGATGAAGTCGGCGTTTTTTCTATTCTTGGCGCCAGTTTGCGGCGGAATACATTTGAATGAATTTCTACCTACAAGAAATGGATTCTTCCGACAATAACCTGTTTCTATAGCGACCGTCGTAAACTAGACAAGTTGGCGGCGACAGTTCTCGTGGTGGACAGACAGTACGTTAGCTGTTTTTTCATCTACACAGCCACTGAGCTAGTGCCGCGATCTTATTAGTTATAAAATTGTTATCTTGAGTGTCGGATCTTGCCTCCTCTTTCTAATTACCGCCCCCCTTTAGCTACGCCACTGTTCAAAAGAGATAGGCGTTACTTTCTGAAACGAACAGTGTCGAAAACAGACAGATCAGTTTTGGCAGGAGAAAAGATCTGACAGAATTGAGTCTGACAGAAGTGATTAAATAAGACAAACCCGGGTTAGGTATCGTTGGTGGGTTTATGTCTCATTTTTCCATTCTGGTTCTGTGATACTCGGAAATTTGTGTTAGCTTGGAAGTCTAAGAGGACATCTCGTTGTGTATTTGTATCATAATTTTATCTTTCAGCGTTAATGTAGTTTTGGAATGATATTTTTACTTCTAATAAATATTTGCTTCATATATTACCTTCGAACTTTTATTAGGAATAGAACCCGGTACCACGCTGAGTACAGGGTGATTATAAAAACTTTGCCGGTATATGACCCCCTAGCGAACATACCGTTATAGGGAAAGGAAAAAAAATTGAATGGGGGTATTATTCGGTATGCGCTCAAGAATGGTGTCCAAAAGAAAAGTCAAGCTCTTGCAGTTACGGTTACAGTGACAAAGTTTCGAAATTTTCAAATGGTAACACCTATTTTTTTCACGGAAACGTGATCCTCATAGTAAAAAACTTAAAATAGAGTTGGAACTGTATTTTTAGGGCAAAAAACAGTGACGCTAGGCAGAGACAAATAAAATCTCTTCTACCTGGTATTTACTCTTGATTAATTTCGCTTTTTTCCTCGTCTCTGCCTAAAGCTGCCATTTTTTGATCTGAAAATACCATTCTAATTTCATTTTAAGTTTTTTACTGTGAGGATCACTTTTCAGTAGAAAAAAGTAGGTGTTGTCATTTGAAAATTTCTAAATATTTTCACTGTAATCGCAACTGTGAGAGCCGGACATTTGTTTAGCACATCATTCTTGAGAGCATACCGTGTAGTACCTCTATTCAAAATTTTACTCCCCTCTCTATAACGGTACGCTCGCTAGGGGGTCATATATGGGAAAATTTTTTTAATCACCCTGTACGTAAAACCAATTTTCCTTCCTCTGTGGTTTTGAAATAAATCGTCTCAAAATTAACATATTTTTGTACCTTTCGTGTTCTTTGATTCAGAAACAGGAAAAGTATCTAAAATCAATCAATCAATAATTTAACTCATTCGAAGGCAGTGTGAAGTATACTTCCCACCATGTAATCAACATTTTTCAAGGGAATTTCTAAGGTTGGAGTAAGTTCTCGCCAAATTTGTCGATGAAACAATAGCCTAGATGTTCTTGTTTCTTATTTCAAACCATAACGAAGTGTCTTGATTTGATAATTAGTTATTAATTAATTTAATTAATTAAAAAAATAATGTCATCCAATAAGCTAACTGAATTTCTTTCATTAAATTAATCTCAATCCCGAAATTATTTTATAATATCACTACTAGAAAAACTGGCCCTTTAAAGGGTTCACTTACTTTGTGAATTCAATTTCTTCAATCATTTGCTCCAAGTATTTTCTTGACATAATCTTTCTTCCGTCCTTCAAAAAACACGAATTAATAAAGTTGGTACTGGACTCGAGCATCCGAAACCAGAGAAAATCGTTCCACAATCCTATGAGTATTCATTAAATCACAGCGCAATTGATTTAATTGGATCTAGTAAGATGTAATTAAACTGAATAGTCTCGTCATTTTTGAGGAAATAAGAAACTTCTCATTAAAACCTGTTCTGCAGATTAGCAAAAAATACTATAAAATAAATATGCCAAATTCTCAGCCACACACACAAAATAAAATGCAATAGCTTCGATGTGCGGCATCACTGGCGAGATTTTGTAATATTGGCGATTTTGGCGACTTTTTGGTTAAAGTTAAGTTTAACGTACGGAAATTCTCGTTTTTTGGAATTTTTGGTATTTACTTATTAACGCCACCGCAGCTACAGATTGGCGGTAATGCGCCAGTAAAGAGATTGGCGTAAGTACAAAAACCGCCAAACTGGCGGCACTTAAAAACCGCCAAATCTGTAGCTGCGTTGGCGTTAATACTTACAAACCGCCAAATGTGTAGCTGCGTTGGCGTTAATACGTAAGTACAAAAACCGCCAAACTGGCGGCACTTAAAAACCGCCAAATCTGTAGCTGCGTTGGCATTAATACGTAAATTACAAAACCGCCAAATCTGTAGCTGCGGTAGCGTTAATACGTAAGTACCGATTTTTTTTAAAAAAAACTTAGATTTCCAACATTCAACGAAAAAGCGAAGCTACGAGTTTCTCACTTTGCTTTAAGCGAAGCCGCTGATGTTTTTTCAAGTTTAAAAATTTTCCCGGAACGCGTACAGAAGAGAATACTAAAATGTTCAACAAAACAGTCGCCATGTTTCTTTAGGCAACACAACCGACGCCATGTTTGTTTACGCATTAAAAAAAATCGCCAGTAATACCTTATATCGAAGCTGTTCCAAAAAAATCGAGTTGTGATTTCATCTAGAAAATCATAGAATAATATAAAAGTGAAAAAGTAAAAGCAATTACAGTGATAAAAATGTTGCTAAGACTTAAGTGCGGTTTCGCGCCAATCTTGCTAAAATTGCGTCAACCGTTAGAAAAAAAAGTTCGCCATCTTGGATGACCATAAAAAGCTTGAAAGGCAGGTTGAAATCTGGAAGTTGGAATATTGCCAAATCGCCAATGAAATAACTTGACTGCTGCACTTCATTGACGCCAAGTTGCCAAAGCTAATGAAAATAATACTTGCATTAGCTTTGGCGATTTGGCACCATTTTAAGAGTGTGTGCCAACATCTAGATTTCAACCGAAAAGCATTAAATTTTCGCTTTTTATAGGGTTTTACTAGAAATTTTCTTGATTCTCAAATTTGGCGAGTAATCGCGAAAAAAATTATACTTTTTCGACAGCAAAATCTAGCCTATCTAATTTTTTAAATCTAGCCAACATGATAATGCTTTCTTTCCGATTCTGTTGTCTGCTGCTGTCTTTCCTATTTGAGGGTTAACACTAAGTGTAGAAATTACTCTCAAAAGTAGCTTCGGATAAATGTTAATAATTCTGTATCTGGAACAGCTTTGGGTTGAAATCTAGAAGTTGGCACACACTCTTAAAATGGCACCAAGTCGCCAAAGCTAATACAGGCAATACTTGCATATAGCTTTGGCGACTTGGATCCAATAATATGCAGCGGTCAACGTCTTGCTTTGGCGATTTGACAGAGTTTTAAGAGTGTGTGCCAACTTCTAGATTTCAACCCAGCTTTGGTATACGCTGGTATATCACTTATATTTGTATATTTGGTATATCACTGGCGATATTTCGTAATTTCGGCGACTTTTTTATTGAGTAAACAAACATGGCGTCGGTTGTGTTGCCTAAATGTCGACTATTTTGTTGCATATTATTCTCTTGCGAACGTGTTCCGGGCAAATTTTTTAAACTTAAAAAAACATCATCGGCTTCACTTTCATCAAAGTGGGAACCTCGTAGCTTCGCTTTTTCATTCAATGTTAGAAATCTAGTTTATTTTTTACTTCCGACCTGGAAAATGGTATCTTTCGGCGCCAAACGTAAAAAGTCACCGAAGTCTTCGAAATCACAAAATATCGCGAGTGATGCCGTGTTTCAAAGCTGTACCCTGTATCTTACACGCGACCTATTTATTTCCGTAAGCGCAAATAACCTTTTACATCTATAAGTACGCTCAAAGAAGGACAGAATTTCGCAAACAAATTTTCCAGAATTTCCCAACCTAGTTGGTTATTAGAAAATGTCAGGAACGATGCATGCACATATTTAAAAAGACACAACCATTTTAAAGTAATTTAAAATTGACTTCAGTTCATAAATGCACAAATTGGTAAATACTTACGGCCTGTGGTCTTTCTTTCAGATGTGCGAAAAGGGAAACTCTTCAGCTTCACATCATTTTTGCTTTATATTAGCCTTTAAAGTGAAAATGAAAAAATTATAAGTGCTTGTTACTTTGAATATGAAACCAAACAAACGTTCATTCGCTGCAACGTATTCCAATAAAATAAACACACGGGCCGCAATTTATACAAAAGTAGTATTTTTAAACGTCGTAGAGAAAAGTGGCGCTGATTACAACTACAAGGAAACACATTAAAAATGAAATCAATGTCACGTGCTGTCATATTATTATTTTTGATAACATTAAAAACTTATTAATATCGATATAATTTTTTAGATGGAATTTTGACTTTCTCTCGTATTTGTTGCCAGATGATTAACTGAATTTTTTTTTGTTGAGTCGGTTTGGCAATCTATCAAAGATTCATGCGAGTACAAGGAAAGTAGAGATTCTGTTGGCTGTGCAATGAAAAGCCCGCAGATGTACAAGTTTGATTCTACTCTGAAGCTAACAACAATTTGTGTAAAAATGTGCGATAGTTAGCCATCGTTTCCTTTAGAAAAATTAAGGATGGTTTCCTACTTTCCTCTTTATTGAGTCCAACAACAACAACAACAAAATACAAGGAATGATTTACAGTAAAAGCCTCTTGACAAACTTTGAGGCTGTTATAGAATTTATTAGATACAATTTATTTACAGGAAAATCAGATTTATTGTGATCGCATTAAATTAACTATTGAGGTCATTATTAGTGCATTTAACTACTTAGCACTGTGTCAAAAGATGAAATGATGCTGAACTATTGCTTATACATTTTTATATTGATTGTTTGATTAGATTGATTATGTGATGTACTTTGCCTTCAGAAGACCTAAGAAAATGTACAGAGAAAAGAAAATGTTTCTTAAGACATTTGTGAAGTAAATTTAAACTCGTGAATTCAAGAAAGATAGGGTTCTTGTTCATCTTGTTGGCGGGGGGGGGGCGGTTCTGAGTCCGAGGAAGAGTCGGAATTTGTAACATTGTTTTGGTCATGCTGGAATTTAATAAGGTCTTCAAGTTCTATTAGAAAAGACATTAGTCTGCTGATTTTTAACCTTGATAATTCATCGCCTATTAGATTTTGCCACCAAATAGATGTTAAATCCTCTCTTGGTTTAGTGAAGTGGAACGAAGTTGTTAGGTGACAAGGCGCCGCAAAATGGAAGGGCGTTCCAATGGATGGTTCCCTACCAAAAAACCTCTAGAGGGAAAGTGACCCTCTTCGTATTGCTCGAAGAGCTGTTTACTCAAAGCTGGCGCTGTTTGAATAAAATTGACTTGGGAAAAAATTACAATGTGTGTGTGTGAAGTTAGTTTACAAACAACTCACGCTTTGAAGCCATAGTAATCGATTTCCGGTACAATGCTTGTGTGGACGAGTTTTCTGTTTAGTTTATTTCGGTAATGCAGAACTTCCGCTACACCGACCGACTTCCGGTGTAATGCTTCGTCAATGAGAATCTTTAAAATTCCGACACTCTGTTTGAAGATGTTAATTAATGTTTAAAGTAGAGTTTTTTAACATTACGACTTAAGAATACTTTGAAGATATTAAATTCGATGTTCCTATTGCTGTAGTTTTCAATGTTCACTTAAAATAAGAGCCTCACTCATAAGAAAAAGCTGCCATAATTGTTCGTTATCGCTCTCTTTGGTGACTTCTAAGGCTCGTCTTTTTTGGCTGTTAAATTTTTACCCGAATGATTTAGAATCTCACTGGCGGTAAAATTCTGATTGTTATAGCTCTCAATGCTCACTATCCCAATTGATTTGGCGATTGCTTAAATTGTAGGGTAACCGGAAAAGGGAAGTTGATCCTGGGTTCGGAAGTTTTTGAACCAAAAATAAACACAGCAGAAAACTCGTCCGTAGTGACTCGGAACTTTCCTTTCGTTTTTATATTGGTTTATTTTCACGACACAAGACACAGAGGTTAACCCTTTTACTGTGGGTACTTTTTTACATATGCGTTTTATAAACCACACCCACAGTTAAAGGGTTAACGAGGCCATTCACACGATGAAGATAACATAAATTGATAAAATGATTCGTACATCATAAAGATGAATAACGTATAATTCTTTTTCTTAACTTTAATGTAACGTAGTTTAGGTAAATAAAATAGCAGTTAAAGCGTTATATACCATATACAGTAAATCATCGTTCTCATTTATAGGCCGTTTACATTTATACGTCGTTTCATCACAGTCCCGATTCATTTCTCATCATTGCGATGATAAAGTTCTTCGACGCATCATTGTGATGATAAAGTTCTTCGACGATTCATTGTGATGATAAAGTTTATACGACGCAAAGCTTCGGTGATGCGTTGTTTTTTCCCATTCTAAAATGTGAAAGTTTCCTCCTTTCTAGTATGTGATACTCTAGTACTGTGATTCTGATATCATGACTTCGAAATCGTTCACAACTGACGAATTAACAGAA
Organism: Araneus ventricosus; assembly: GCA_013235015.1. Lineage (NCBI taxonomy): Eukaryota > Metazoa > Arthropoda > Arachnida > Araneae > Araneidae > Araneus > Araneus ventricosus. Next base: position 11,816 of record BGPR01010755.1, read on the forward strand.
GACAAATTAACTGGTGCCAGTTTAAATTCAAAATTTAATTATATTAACAGGTTCTCGTTACATAGGTTTTATAAAATTTTTAACGCGCTCTCTGATGAACTTGACATTTTTAATATGTCTCTCTGTGCTTTTAAGTCGAAATGTTTGCATCTTTTAAATACACGATATGTTTTATTTTGCCTTTCTACGACATTTTAGATTTTTACGCTATTTGATTTTCCGCGTTCTTATGTATTCGACCCGTTTTTTGGCGCCGTGTTTGATTTATTTTTATCTTAAGTGTTGCATTTTTTTTTTATCTCGAGTGTGTATTTACGTTTTTAAACTTTTAAACTCCCGGTGTTTTTTTTATTAGACTCGGTGTTTGCGTGTTTTGACATTTTGACCCTTACTTTTTGGAAATGAACTTTAAATTAAAAAAAAATACGGCTTTTGGTGTCATAGAGTTTTGTGATTATGTGTTTTCTTTTTTAATTATATATACGTTTGTATAAGTTTTATGATTTTATGTATTCTCTGTGGTCTACGTTTTGCTTTCTAAGGCATATATATATTTTTTATTTACTCATTGTGACTTTTGTTCATTGTGTGTTTGTCAGCACTCTGTAAATGGAGTTTTCTCTGTAGTGTGCTTTTCTTTAAATAAATAAATAAATAAATTTAAGTTATGATGAAGAAATTATCTCACCTTTCTTTAAAGACGCGATGGACTCCATTGAAAGATTTCGAACCCATTTCTTTTGTGAAAAGAATAGTGAAAAAACATTCAATGAGCATAATTCGATTTATAACCATGTAGTTAATGCTCACATACAATCAGCCCGTCAGACGAGGGTTAAAGATTTTCTTAATGAAACGCCTACCTGCATGCACATAAATCGTATAGGAATAATTAGTGATCAAGATATGCAATAAAGGTCCGATTTTTCTCAATTTTATGATAAATGTTTAAATTTATTTATTGATTTCTATGCTATGCGTATTATACTAGTAGTACCTTAAAAATGTTTAAAATTAATACTTTTAAAATGAATTTGCATTAGTAGCATCAAATTGGTAATAATCCAAGTTGTTTATTAAAATTTCGATGATACGTCTTTTCATTTATACGTCGTTTTACGTCAGACGCATGAAAGACGTATAAACGGTGCTTTATTATAGTACAGCAATATGACAAAGACGAACATATTCGATATCTGTTTTATGCATCTGATGCACAAATAAGGTATATTTTAACGTTGAACTACGCTCCTCCCATTGGGGTCTCAGGAAGGAATTTGATTCACACGCCAAAATGCCACAAAAAACGTTGTATGGGAGATCCTCTGTATCTCGATAACTACATATGTTAAAAACGTAACTAATATCTTATTTTACAGATAAAGGGTAACAACAGAAGTTTAAAAAAATTAAAAATTGGAATTGTAGTTCAGCGACTACGAGTCGCAAAGTTGGGCAAAAGTACGCATGAATTGGTGGCGGGATCCTCTATATCTCGGTAACTACAGATGTTAAAAACATAACTAATGTCTTATTTTAGAGATAAAGGGCAACGACAGAAGCTACAAAAAAACTGAAAATCGGAAAAGAGTCACGCGAGTAAAGTAGTCCTACGCCTTTGACATCAGCGGCTGTTTGAAAAAGACATCCTTCCGTCATTTTTTTAAAACTCGATCATTCTTGCTTGTTACAGTTTTATTAGACTCGTTTTCCTTTTAAATCTTAACAAGTCTTTTCTTTTTTATTGTTATCATTCTTCATATTCACCGAAACAAAATAGAAATTACTGAGCGAATACAGAACAACTTCTTGAGATATTTACTTTACAAAAAATGGATTTTACTTGCATGATATATCTTCTTCACTCCTACGTAATATTTTTAATATGCCTAGTTTATCCTCCAGACGAGATGTTTCTTGCGTTCTTTTCTTTTACAAAGTTATTAATGGTCCAATTGATTGTGATGATATAATGAGCTCAATAGATTTCGCTGTGCCCGCCAGATTTTTAAGAAACCAGAGTTCCTTTCCAAATTTAGCTTCAAAATTTAATTATATTAACGGGTTCTCGTTATATAGGTTTTATAAAATTTTTAACACGTTCTCTGATGAACTTCACATTTGAATATGTCTCTCGGTGCGTTTAAGTCGAAATGTTTGCATCTTTTAAATACACGATATGTTTTATTTTGCCTTTCTACAACATTTTAGATTTTTACGCTATTTGATTTTCCGTGTTCTTACGTATTCGACCAGTTTTTTGGCGCCGTGTTTGATTTATTTTTATCTTAAGCGTTGCATTTTTCTTTAATCTCAAGTGTGTGCCTTTTGGAAATGAACTTTAAATTTTTTAAAAAATACGGCTTTTGGTGTCATAGTGTGTCTTAAAGTTTCGCGATTATGTGTTTTCGTTTTTAATTATATATACGTTTGCGTAAGTTTTATGATTTTATGTATTCTCTGTGTTCTACTTTTTGCTTTCTAAGGCATATTTTTTATTTTTGATTTACTCATTGTGACTTTTGTTCTTTGTGTGTTTGTCAGCACTCTGTAAATGGAGTTTTCTCTGTAGTGTGCCTTTCTTTAAAATAAAATAAATGTATATTCTCTCGATAAAGACGCGTATTAAATTCAAAACTTCGACAACCGGTGATCCTCTCACTAAGAAATCCACTCAGAGATTTCGAAGTAAGGCGAACTAATTATTGGCCCTCTCAATTTGTTCCTTACAGTAAATAATTATTTGTCACTATTTCATATCATCGTCCCGATAACACTCAAGCCAGTTCCAAGCATCATCTGTAAATCTCTTCTCCCCCTACCCAAACACCTGTCGCTTCTCGCACAGATTACAGACACTCGGCGCTGATAAGCGCTCTCAACTCTTTGGGAAAATTCGCACCTTCGCAAGTCAGTTCGTGACATTCGCGTCTGAACTGCCGAAAAAGAGTTTTCGAACATGTTGGCCAACCTCATCTACATCCTCCCCATGCTGCTGGGGAGGACCTTCGACGCCCGCTACGACAGGGTCGGAATCGACATATTTCCGCAGTCGGAACTCGACAAGGCGAGAGTGAGTAGTTTTGTGTCTTTAGAAACAGCAGCCGTCTTAACACTTTGCAGTTCACTGCACGATTCGTTTTGAAAATGAGTAAATTGATTTCAAAAACAAGTAATATAAAAAAAATTTTAAAGTCAATTCCTACTTAGGTCAACAAAGAAAAATATTATTTTAGAAATTTTTTCCCCCATATAAAACTAAAATTAATTAATTAAATTTAATTAATGAATTAATATTTGAAAAAACTGTATTAACATCAAGTGTCATCCACTACAAGTTTTAAAAAATGTATTTGAGCTTGAGTGGATCAATAAAAAGTATTTTATTAACGATTAAATCTTGAAAATTCCCTTCGTCGCCAAAGTCGCCAACTTTGCCGCCAAGGTCACCGCCAAGTCGCCAAGTCTGTAATGTTAATAGTTTTCGGGATATAATGAAAAACGTACTGCGCATGCGCAAAGATATGGCTAAAATATGGGGGTGCTTCGATGATCCCATGGGCCATCCATATACCCAAGAACCAAGTCTGTAATGTTAATAGTTTTCGAGATGAGAAATGATGCGGCATGCAAACTATGAAATGACAGACAAGAAAGCGAATTAATATTGCATCGTCATCTAGTTCTGAGCTCTGTTTAAAGTTTCGAGTCTCCAGCTCATCGGGAAGTTAGTTTAAAAATCGATTGCAAAATTTGAACTAGATATAGGGAGAGTGTGAACTAATAGTAGGAATTGAATGAGTATTAGACATGTTGCTGATCATAAATATGTAAAGGAAAAAACAGTAACATTTTTGATTTTCAGGAAATGTGTGGTTTCGTAGCGAAACCATTGAACGGTAACGGGTTATTTTTCCTCTGAATAAGTTATCGTTGAAATGCAATTTAATTTATGTATTTCATAAGTATGCGTGAGTTTTCATGATATTCAACCTTCGTAAAATTCAATATTACTTTCGAAGATTCAATTAAAAAATATCGATTTGCGCAAGGACCCTCATCATTTTGTTTCTCTTAGAGATCGAAAGCAATTCAGCTCTTGCCATACTATATATTTGTGAACACTAACTGCATTGAACTGGAATTTTTATATGAGTTGCCTATATGTCTGGCTCTTAAGTCATGAAAGAAAAATGACGCTGCGTTTCGCCCATGCGCAGTAAAAAAATGCTCAATGTTGGTTTCACTGCGAAACCAATGAACGATAAAGGGTTGTCTTCTCAAATTTGAGAGCCCCGACCTAGAGCAATTTGGCGCCCGCCAGAACCGTGATGAGAATTTGAGCTGAATTTCCTTTTATTAATGAAAGAAGTAATCGAAAGATTTATACTCAACATTTATGAGGCATATATTTTTGTGTATAAAGAAGATACTCGCGTCAAAATAATTGTGAAAGTTCTCATAATTAAGCAATATAATTGTTTTTAAAATAATCAGACTACACTTTTCAAATTGTAATAAAACGTATAATATTCTTTAATATAGTGCTCTAAAGTGTGATTAAAGACTACATCTGATGCACTTCTGCGATTTTCGGTATGAGCTTCCATCTACCTACTTTATCACTGAGAATGTAGGTAACGTCTATTGCACGCATGTCTTAGGATTTTCTCACTGATTGTCTCTGCATGAATATTTTTTGAACCGATATAAAAGCTCATGTATTATTACAAAATCGATGGCTCTCTAGTTACAAGACTTAATTAAATCCTTACTTTTAGCATATTTAAAATTATAATTTGGTTCAAAACTAGAATAAAATCAATAGTAAGTTGGTCCCCGTGGACCAATAACGTCCATATGCTAAAGCTCAATTAGCCCTCGGATGAGATGCAAAAGGAAAATACAAAAACTAGTTTAAAAAAGATAATTAAAAATAAGGGAAAAAATTGCGAGGTAATATAATTTATATCATTGAAAAGCTTAATGTTTGAATTTTAAAATGGTGCAAGAATAGTCTTTGTACAATAACATGGCCCGAAGTTATTGAGGAAAATCCTTTAACATCCCCATTGATTTTTTTATTAAAATTCTAATAAAAGTTTTTAAAAATCCTTTCTCAGTGAGCACCTACTAACCAAGAAGTAACCAAGTGCCAAATGCAGTAGTTCTAGGTACAATGGTTTTCCCTGTAAAGTGTTTTGAATGGTTTTTGCATCAGGCATCTCACATTTTACAAATAGTGTCCAGGCTATAGAAGCGATCATGGTAAAATGGAAGTAAACACATGAAATCAATTTTGTCTGCCTTCCGTTCCCACTTAAGGGGTATGAGGATGAGAAGCTGCCGTACAAATAAGCAGAGTCTCGCTTCCAAGCGGGATATAGTAAAGGTGGTGTGGCTCTTAAGGTATCCGACTGGTTTAAAATCGTCGTTTTTGATGAAATTATCCAAAAAATTTTATTACTTAATTTTGTAGCCTGCTTAATCAGCTTCCTAAAACTGTCTCACTTTTTACTCTACGTGAATTACAAATGGAGTTACAGCTGTTTCATTACCGAACTGTAAGCATTATTTTACGTTGAAAGAAAACTTTAAATGCGTTTTCCGAGAAATGATATTTTTGAGGAAAACCGTCGACCGTAACAATGATTCCTCAAAAAGTTATTCATGTATTGATATGAAATTTTCTGAGATCCCAGAGCAGTGTGTTGATGAACTTTGAACGTGCTGATCGACTAGGATCGTCTTTGGAATTTTATCCGCTGTGGGAGCTAGTACTGTTTTTCCTGTTGCCTACACTTGTCGTGTTTTCCGGAATATTCTAGAATAAAGTGTCACACTCCGTTAACCTGCTTGTTGTTTTCACAGTACACACACTGGACGATTTAGTGCAACAATATCATGGTCAGAATAACTTCACTGTGCTGGCCTTATCTCGATTAAGGGGACATACGACTCTTAAACCTGGTAATAATGTTAGGAACTGTCAAATTCGATACATTATATCTCTGAAACGAGGCAATTCACAAACTCACTTTTTTCCAAGAAAAATATCTGTTCTTTCTCTTATAGTACACACATTTTCAAACCTTTATATTGGTATGTATTTTTTTGAGAGAGTAGTAAATATGGGTTTAAGGCATCCGACTGGTTTAAAATCGTCGTTTTTGATGAAATTATCAAAAAAACTTTTATGACTTAATTTTGTAGCCTGTTTAACCAGCTTTCTAAAACTGTCTCACATTTTACTCAACGTGAATTGCAAATGGAGTTTCAGCTGTTTTATTACCGAACTGTAAGCATTATTTTATGTTGCACGAAAACTTTAAATGTGTTTTCTGAGAAATGATATTTTTGAGGAAAACCGTCGACCGTAACAGTGATTCCTCAAAAAGTTATTCATGTATTGATATGAAATTTTCTGAGATTGTTTTCTGTAATACGCTTGATGTTTTCCTCTAAAAACTAAGGCCAATTTTAAAGTCAAGTATTATTTTTAAGCGCTTAAATATTAACGAAATAATTTTTTATGAAAAATTACCAGTTTAGTAACTACGTTCAGCTCAAAACTATTTTGAAGTACAAGAAATATTTTAGAGCATAACACAGATAACTGTCATAAAAATGTACTCCTACAAGGATTTATGCATATTTAGAATACGATTTTGTCTATGGCTGTTAGTGTAAGGCAAATATTTTAGTCATTTTTTTGCAAATTTCTCACTTTTTAAAAGAAAATATTATTTTGAAAGCCTAATTTCACAATATTCTCATAGTTTTAAAACATATGCAGTTGAAAAATAACATTAAAAAATATATATAAGTTATTTTTCAAACAAATGTCTCCGGACACAGTCGGATACCTTAAGGTGGGTTTACACGAGGCTAATAGTGTGGGGACAATAAATTCACCCATCAGGCATGCGCAGAAAGGACAATGTATGCGCAGAAACAGCGGACAATGGCATGTTCTTGTCCCGACGTGACAACTACATGTTATTGAACCGACAATATTGCCCTCCAACCTTTAATATCAGTCTATCGAATCGGCGCACGGGCTTCTCTTAACGAGAGCTATTTTTAGTGAGCCACAATGCCGGTATTTTTGTCGCAGCGGCCGGTCTTTCAGATGTCAGCCGGGATGCCAAGGCGGGTTGGGTTTTTTCTTTGTGATTATCTGTTTTCTCTTGTTAACATTTGTTCATAAGCAGCGTTATTCAAACACCGGTAGACAGACGCATACTTTGGCGGGGAATTGTTCGCCGGGTTGGGCTGGTCAGAGGAGGTTTCCCTCCACGGAAGGACACATGTGGACCAGTTTCACCCGAAAGCCCCCAGGAAGGCAACCTACTCTCATTTAACTGCAGTTCAACTCAGACTTTTGCCTCAGGTGACATCTAGGCTCAAGGTCACTTTGACCAACAGAAGTTGTCACGCTTTCTCTTTATCATGAGTCCTTGGGTCATGGATTTGGCTGGTAACACCAGACCAAGTGGGATTAGTTACCAACAATAATAATATTTGGCTCATTGATGAAATTCTTGTTCGCAGTAATTGCTTTGCAAACTGAACGCTAGGTGAATACCAGTAACCTTCGATGTTGCAGAAGACTTCCCATAAGGCGAATATATCTCAGATCGGTAAGCTTTTCTGAACACGGAATTAATTTCGCAGTCGACGTTTCTGATGTTTCCAAACTTTGCACAATAGTTTCATATAGTTTTTTCTTCAAATCACGATTGTGCTGAATATTGATTAATTCTATTGACATATGATTACATGCTAACTAGTAGTTATCTGAACAGTAGTAGACCTCGAGTCAAATAATAATAATAATAAAAAAAACCCTAAGAAATTCATCGCATTCTTTGAAGTTTCGGTCCTTTTTTTCGAATGCGAATAATTTATATAATCATTCGCATATTTTTATCAACATTCACAAAATTATACATAAATGTCTGCTTTTATGAGTATTCAAAAAATTATAATTAAATATCTGCTTTAACAGCATTAACAAAATTACAATGAAAAGTCTGCTTTTATCAGTATTCATAAAATTACAATTAAATGTCATTTCCTATTATCGGTATTTTTGGAGACATTATGAAACGAATTCTGTTTGGCTAGAATAATTGGTGGATGCTGAACATTACCTCAAACGGAACCATTAAAACGTCCAACATCTTGAAACGAAATAAAAAAAAAAAATCGTCGTTTTTAATGGCCTCAAGGAACATCTATGCGAAATCCGAAGAAATTCGAGCTACTCGTTGGGTCGTGACTGCGTCACAAACATATTTGCAGACAAACAGAGGAAATGCAGAACTGCCGAATTAAAACAGAACTTCGCTTTTCTCGATCTATTACATATTTGTCGAAGAAAACTGAAAGGTCAGAGAAGACTTATCAACCGGAAAATAAAAAATCCGAAATCCTTTAAAATTTTCAAAATCAAAATACTGAACGAATTTTTGTTTTTCAATCTCAATTTTGTAAACCATTGTAAGGAATATAAATAGAATAACTTTAAAAATATTAATTTTGAGATAGATTTTTATACATTTTTATTTAACTCGATTTGTTTCGTGTTTGCAAACAAGGAATCTCATCAGCCATTCATCACTTTGTTCCTGATGTGCTAGAGTTTCGCACACTTATTTGTTCCCGATGACAACACAGCATTTTAATATCTTCATAACTTCAATTATCAGATAATTGCTTCATTTAACTATATTTTAATTCCACGGGAAGGAAACACCTGTTAGTGAATTTCTGAAAAATTGTTTACAAGATTCCATAATATTTATTATAATAAAAATACATTTAAGACTAATATATTTTTATTATAATAAATAAGTTTAATGTATGTCACAGTAGAAGATATTTAAAATTATAAAAATCTACTTTTTTTATTAAACTACTGGAAGTGCGTTTTTAAAAATTGCTTTTATTAAATTTATTTAATTTAAAGTTCTTTATGAAAAACTTCTTTTTCTAATAAAAAATTTAAGAAATAAATCAGTTTTATTAATCAGTTATTCGCTTGTTCACAATTAACTTAAATTGAAGAAACGTATATGACGTTCAAATAAATATTGAAAGTTGAGTCATGAAATTTTCGCTATGTAATGTTGTATTATTTGGGCAGCAAAAATGTTTCCTGTTGACAGCGTTTCAATTTAAAATTTTGACTTCAAAACTGATTTTTGAATTAATTTTCCCACATTTCTTAAGATCATATGGATGTATTGATGGATGAACTGATAATTAAGATACGAAAATATTAAAATAATGCATTTCCATCGGCAATATACAAGCGTACAAAATTTAAAAAAACCTGTAACACATTGGGTAGTGAAAATTGAAATATAAAATTCTATTCTTAGAAACATGAGACAAGGCAAGTTAACCTCGCCAGTACCAGGATAATTTTTTCATTTTACGTATTTATACTCTCTCTCTCTATATATTCCAACTGTGCAACTAATTTTATTGTTGAAAATTCCAAAT
>BGPR01010755.1:26078-51222 GCA_013235015.1 Araneus ventricosus
TACCTAGACACCAAGTTTGTGGCAATAGTTGTCGCCGTTCTCAAGTTAATGTGGGATATAAGGACTTTAGTGGACACCCTCATTTTTAAAATAATTGTCAGAAACAGTCCCCAACAACTAGTATGTCTAGATATAACCATAAACTAACTTATATTATTCCGGCCAGCTAAGGCATTCGCAAGATTTAATGATCACATGAGCGATTAACTGCTCCTACTAGGCAAACAGCAATTGCTAACTACATCATTCCAGCCAAATGCAGCAACACATAAATGAGCCTTGGACCAGAGAAGTAAACTGTCAAACAGTCAATTAGAGAAAAAACTACTCTAAGAAATAAAAAGTTAACTTAATGGTTGAAATGAACAATAAAGAGAAAAACATAATACATAAAAGCATTACAAGAACGGTAGAGAAATAGTAAAAAGTAAAGTTCCAGGATGAAAAATGTAGTTCCAGTAAATCATGTAGTTGGTATGTCCAGATATGCCATCAAGGGTCGCCTGCCCCCTCCATTTTCGAGATAAACCGAAAAAGGCACTTCTCCTTTGTACATACTCCATGGAGAAAACCTTCTGACAGTCCCCCAGCAGCAACCGCTGGACCGATTTCGCCATTTTTTAATTCATATGGAAGCTTATGACCTTTAGATATGTCATCGAGGGTCGCCTGTCCCCCTCCAGTTTCGAGATAAACCTAAAAATCCACCATTTCATTGCATATTCTCTATGGGAAAAAAACCTTCAGACAGTTCCCCAGCCCCAACCACTGGACCGGTGTCGACAATTTGTATTTCATATGGAAGCTTATGACCTCTAGATATGTCATCAAGGGTCACCTGCCACTCATCACCTTCCAGTTTTGAGATACAGCACAAAATAAAACTTTGGCAGAGTCCCTCAGCCTCTACAACCGCCAATTCGCCAATTTATTTCGCCAAGTTGCAAGAATGAATGGCTACAGGCTATGACCATTACGGGCGAACAACTAGTCGCCGAAGGGGATAGTATTCTTTAAATATGAAGGGAGAAAAATTAAAAATCAATTTTGTTTTGCTTAGCTTTTGTTTTTAACTCGATGCAACGGGCTATAAAGGAAAAAAAAAATCTCAAAATTGGATCAAAAATCAATCTGCTAAGAAGAGGAGATTGGAACTTCCTTTCGTACAAAATTTTCAAAATCGTTAAATAGATTCTGTAATGGTGCAAAAATAAATGTAAACTTTATTAATGAATTTGAAAAATGCCTGAAATTCAGTCATCCTGCAGACTCCAGCTACCTGCAGAGGTTCAACCTCCATCATTTTGATCTTTGAGCCTGTGGAGAAGTTTGCACACCATTTCAATACTCAACGACCTGCCACATCCAACAACATCATATCACTTTACTACACCAAGTGAAAATCTAACTTCTCTCTGCTGGAGAAATCTTCTTGGCAACAAGCTTTCAAGACTGAAAATCATCAACTCAGTCTCTTTCTTTATAGAAAATGAAGACCTGATAAAACCTCAATACGACCAAAATAATACATCTGGCGTCGACTCCTCCTCGGATTCAAAAACTTTTTATCCTTCAACAGAGACAAACAAGGTCTCAAACATCCATGATCCAGCGAGAATAAATGAACAATTTTTTACTTTTCCCACTTTTTTCTTATAAGGGGACGTTCTTAATTTCAATTTTAGCTTCGTAATACCTTCTCACAATCCCTTTGTAAATAATAATTTAGCAAACAATTGCAGCAACAGCTCCAAGTTCTGTTGGGAAGCTGCAACTGCTAACCAACAATGTATTGCGCATGTTTTTAGTTATATAAGTTTGTAATTTTTTTAGCCTTACTTTCAATAAATGTTCACGTATACCTATCCAACAGACAAGGAGCCGTCCTGGCGCCAAGTTCGGGGGTATACTGCGGTGATAATAGTCATTCTGTAGAGCGGCAAAAAATGTGAAATATCAATTTTATTTTAATATTTCTCATACTTTTGTTATTTGGAACTCAACTTTTCATACCAGTCCCTTCAGTACTTCTTGCTGAATTTCTCCCCTTATGAATAGTTCCAAACGGAACAAAATTTCACTAGAGTGTAGTGCAACTGATGTGTTCTATCAAAATAAAATTTAAAAAAATTCGTCAATAGGTGACCCAGCAACGATATCTGAGGCGATATTTGCATTTTTTTTTACCGAAGCAAATACATTTGAGTTCTTTTTTCAGTTTAACTAAAAACGCTGTCGAAATATAATTCTGAACGCAATCTTTTTACGTCTGTTTTCAAGCAAGAAAGTGCATCATCTCGCAAAATTTTTTTCTTGAAGATTCTATCAATTCTATCTTTTATTCTATTTTTTATGGAAATAAGGAAAAATAGTGCGAGGATCTGCACTTTCTTGCTTGAAAACAGTATTTTGAACGAAAAAAAGAATTTGCATTCAGAGATGTATTTCGGTAACTTTTTTGGTTAAACTGAAAAAAAACTTTAAATAAACTATTCAAATTTGCTTCAGTATTAAGCAAAATCTGCAAAAATCACCTCAAATATTGCCAGAGTACCGCCTATTGACGAAATTTTTTAACTTTCCCCCTGAGTTTCATAGACAGCAAAACTTACACTACATGCTAGAGAAATTTTGTTTGATTTCGGGAGACTCTAGAATCGATTCTAGAGCCTTCTCAGAAGACGAACTTTAATTCTAACAAGACTGTACTTAACAATTTTTAACCTTCTATCCACCTGCGCAGCACCACCGAAGCAACTGCTGAACGGAAAAAGCTCTGCAAAAAGGAGAAAGAAATTCAATTGATAATAACCACTTCGGGGCTTTTCATAGATGTAACTGAAATTAGCATCATGGCTCATTATTTATTTAATTTTAACCCTCACCGGCTTCACCCACCTACCCAAAATGGTGTACGGCGCATGGAAACCGGCAAGAAAAATTCACAAAACAAACATGTCAACACATATAAAAACACAATGTTAAAAATGAAGAACATACATGTCAACATTCAGAAAAGTTAAGAAAAATACCTACAAAAAATTTCACAACTCAAACTAAATATAAATCAGTAAAGATTACAAAAAATATTACAAAATAAAATTAAATTTCAACACGAAATTTAAAAAAGCGGAAAGAAAGACTAAATAAGAAAATACAAAGAATAAATAAATAAATTGTGAGAAAAAGTAATGTAAATAAGCATAGAAAAAGATGTATTAAACAGTCATAAGCTCTGAAATTTCGGAGCTAAGAGTTTGTGAAGAACAATCCTTGAAATGTTTTGGAAACTGGGTACAAAAGAAGAGTTTTCAGCGGAGCCTCCCGATCCAAATTCAGGGTTTCTCTTTCATGCTTCTAAATCCCACATTCCAAGAGAAGATGTGTAGCATCTCCCTTGTCTGCTCCACAGTCACACTTCTCACTCTTGCAAAAGAACCTATTCTGGTATTTTTTGAAGATTCCGTGTCCAGTAAAAATCTGGTTGAGGAAAAATTCCTCTTTTAATTTCTTTAGGTCTACTTTGTCAAAAAATTCCTTCGTAACTCCACCTTTTGTAAAGTTAGACCATCTTTAACTAGAAACATATCACCGTTTAGATAGTATTATCTTATATTGATGGGAAAACTAGAAACTAAAAAATAACCATAATTTGAAAATTTTAGTTTATAATGCAAATTAAATCTATACAGTTAATCTATCCTATTAAAATTCGAATGTCAACACACGTATGTATGTATATCCTTCTATATTCTCACGAACCACTGAATCCTGAAACTAGCAGTAAGTACCAAAAGATGGAAAATAATCCAAGGAATCCATTTCCACTATTTAAATTCCGAAATTGTAATTAGTTAAAAAGATATTGATTAAAAACTTAATATTGATTAATTCCCCCGTGCTGCCATCTATTGGCAGCATGGTAAATTCATTCACGGCGGATTCTTTTTTTCCCTATTATTAGTTTTCTCATCCGGTGTTGCATTTTTTATTTATTTAAAGGGAAGTTGGTATTTCTTTTTGAGCGAGTTTCTGTGTTTTGATTTATTAACAATGGAAAAAAATCATTTTCATGCTTTTTTCTTTCTTTTTTGTATTAAAGTTTTTAACTTCGTAACGTTTGTTAGGGAAAGTAAATGACAATATTTGTCGATTGTAGAGAAAAACGGAGGCGGGGCATATGAAAATATCTGGATCTCAAGGTCTCACGTGACCTCACTTCTCTCCGCCCGGGAATATCCTATTATTCGTGACAGCCCGTGCAACGCCGGGCCACACAGCTAGTAAATTCTTAAACTTCCAACAGTGTAACAGTTGGATAAATTCTTAAAAGGTACAAAAACATACATGTAGGATTTAAAATTACCGTGTTATATAACACCGAAAGAGATTCAGCTTATCTTTTTATACATAAAGGGTAGATTAACGAAATATGCATAATCTAATTTAATTTTAATAATTATTTTTTGTCTTTTTATTTCACGCATTCTCATCCCCATAAGTTTAGAGTGACTGATTTAAATAATAGCTTCGGAAAAATCCGCTACAAATCCTGCATTTCTCACTCCAGATTTATTTCCTTTGCGAATGTCTTCCTTGTTAGGAAAGGCGCGTCTACAGGCATTCTGCATCGGATTTTGAATTTTATTGATTCATAATACATAGTTCCCCATTTTATTTTGAGGCGCATGTTTCACAATGGAGAAGAAGAGTCGGAAGGTTGTTGCTTCCACCCCTATTTCTACCTTTCGGTATCCACACTTTTATTCCTACCTACTGACATTTTCTCTACCTCCCCTCACCAACTCCACGGGACATCTTGTCAGAATCGTTGCCACGCCATTATAAATTCAGTCAATGTACTTCTCACTTGCCAGACATGTCTAGACACGTTACAAGTGACTTCCCCCCCCCCAGTCCGAAAAACTTTTCTGCCAACTATCCGCGTATTGATTAGGCGAGCGATTGAACGTCCCCTATTAAAACTTCGTTTCCGAAAAGAATATTTATTTATTTAAAGAAAAGCACACTACAGAGAAAACTCCATTTACAGAGTGCTGACAAACACACAAAGAATAAAAGTCACAATGAGTAAATAAAAAATAAAAAATATATATGCCTTAGAAAGCAAAAAGTAGACCACAGAGAATACATAAAATCATAAAACTTATGCAAACGTATATATAATTAAAAACGAAAACACATAATCACAAAATTTTAAGACACACTATGACACCAAAAGCCGTATTTTTAAAAAAAATTTAAAGTTCATTTCCAAAAAGCAAGGGTCAAAAAGTCAAAACACGCAAACACCGAGTCTAATAAAAAACACACCAGGAGTTTAAAAGTTTAGAAACGTAAATACACACTCGAGATTTAAAACAAATGCAACGCTTAAGATAAAAATAAATCAAACACGGTGCCAAAAACTGGCCAAATAAATAAGAACACGGAAAAATCAAATAGCGTAAAAATCTAAAATGTTGTAGAAAGGCAAAATAAAACATATCGTGTATTTAAAAGATGCAAACATTTCGACTTAAAAGCATCTAGAGACATATTAAAAATGTCAAGTTCATCGGAGAACGTGTTAAAAATTTTATAAAACCTATATAACGAGAACCTGTTAATATAATTAAATTTTGAATCTAAATTTGGAAAGGAACTCTGGTTTCTTAAAAATCTGGCGGGCACAGCGAAATCTATTGAGCTCCTTTTATCATTACAATCAATTGAACCATTAATAACTGTGTAAAAGAAAAGAACGCAAGAAACATCTCGTCTGAAGGATAAACTAGGCATATCAAAAATATTACGTAGGAGTGAAGAAGCTGTATCATGCAAGTAAAATCCATTTTTTTTGTAAAGTAAATATCTCAAGAAGTTGTTCTGTATTCGCTCAATAATGTCTATTTTGTTTCGGTAATTGGGATTCCAGATAATACTGCAGTATTCCAGATTGGAACGAATATGAGCGTAATACAAGACCTTGAGGGTAAGTTCACTGGAAAATTCTCTGGTTCTACGGTTAAGAAATTCAAGCCTGCGATATATCTCAGAGACCATGGTATCGATATGTTGGGAAAAATCAAGTTTGGAGTCAAAGATGATACCAAGATCAGTGATTGTATTTGAGATTGAATATATGAGTCTGTTGATTCAAAAACAGGGTAGGAATAAGAATGGCCGCGAACCCAAGATTGGTAAAGTTGAATTGATTGGAGACGATAGTAAAAAACAATTAAACTGGCCTTTGGCGATAATAATGGATGTGCTGCCATGTCGAGATGGAAAGGTACGTACCGTTAAAGTAGAACCACAGTCTGGAGTTTCCTCAAGGCCCGTGCAGCTAATTTTTCCTTTAGAACTAAGAAGTAATGAAATTGATTCTTTAACACAACATGAAATGGTAAATATTGTAAAAGAAAGTGTCTGTTCTGACACTTCCTCTGGTGCCATTGGATGTAAACTTAAGAGATGTATCAGAGATACTGATAAGCTTAATTTATCTTAACCAAACTATGCATAATTTTGAGTTCTAGCAACCAATCAAAAAGTGGGGAGGATGTTAGATGTAAAGAAGCTGTGTATGTGGAGGAGGAGTCTGGAGCAGGTGCAATCTTCCTGCAGCGTCCTTTAAAATCAAGATTGTGGGCGTTGTTCCTGTTTGGTAGCCATGTTGCGTTGCTTAGTTTTATGCTTTTAATATGTTTTGATTAAAGTATTGTTTTGGAAGTATAGAATGATGGCTCCCAGATAGCAAAGAAGGTTGCCATTTCACTTTCCATAGGCTGTATGCGAAAGCATTTCCGCGCAAACCGTATCGGAAACCATTGCCGCAAGGTTTACGTAGGAAATCTTTATATGAACTACCTCACCGACAAGGTTTGAAGAACAAGTACGCGAAAGCATTTCCGAGCAAATCGTTTCGGAAACAATTCCCGCAAAATTGACGTAGGAAAGCTTTTTATGCACCACCTGTTCCATCGTGTGTAGCCCTGTCCGGTATAGTGGTTATTGCGCTTGCCTTCTAACTCTTCGAACGCGGGTTCGGTCTCCGACTCGGAGGAGTTTGAAGACGATTTTGTCACAATCTCCAACGAAATCGCACACTTAAATTCAATTAAAAATTCGATTAATCAAATTACTTGAAATTAATAATTAAGATTCCTAATTGATCTAATTAATTAACATTCCAAAGATAATTCTAAATTAGACTAAGATGACGTCAGAAGAAGGGGATGAAAAAAGGGGGTTGAACCCCTCTGTAGGAGTACGGCTTCGGAGGGGGAGAGGGGTTCGATTTTGTCCGCCGAAGGAGGGCTCTTAACAACCTTTTGAAAGGCCTGAAACAAGCTTGTAATAAAAGCTTGGGGAAATCTTACTAAAAAACTTGTTTCTTGTTGACTAGCGAACCTTTCCGCTACCTTGCCGAAAGATTCAATCCTTGTCATGGAAACCTTTGTGACAACCCTTTACCCTTGCCGACGACAAGGTTCCAAAACCTTTTAGACAATCTTTCTTTGCTATCTGGGTTGTGGCTACTTTTCCTAATCATTCGAGAGTTATAACTTAGACCTCAGACCCAAGAGACAATCATTTAGATTTAGGCGTATATTCTGGTACCCACGGTTAAGGTTCCGCTGTTAACGCGTGCGGAACCCAACCCAATCTAGGGGTTACCAGAATAGACCCCTTAAAGTCAACAGCGTTTGTCAGACAGATGCAACATTGTCTATTTGTTCCGCCATTAGGAAAGCTGGAGAAGGTGCAGAGCAAACTGAAGGACCGAGCGAGCATGGAGATCTCATACTACGCCACTGTGCCACTGAAGGGGGTTCCCAACACCATCGAAGGCCTCAGGAGCTTGGTGAAAGGCTTCGACGAGCACGTGAAGGAAGTGAACGAGAACGGCTGGGGAGTGCCCATTAGGGTGGAGCTCATGGAACTCTCGTCCCTAGGCGGAGAGAATAGCTCCGAGTTCCGTTTCGTCAAAGACAGGTAATCTCTGTTCTTGAGTCGGCTGTTAACCCTTTGCACTCCCGCGGATGCTCCCAGGCACCAGTCTAGAACAGAGGTTCAAATCTGTGGTACGCGCACTCCTGGGGATACGCGAAGGGCCACTTGGAATTCAAAGTTGAGAATGGTGGAAACAAGAAAACATAAGGGATTAAAAAGCTAGAGAATTTTGTTTCTCGAAGTGTCATTTTTAGCTGTCCTTATAAGTTAAAACAAAAAATGTTAATGCAATCAAACCCCGTTATAACGAACCCTCAACGGACCGACTCAGAAGTTCGTTTTAACCGAGGTTCGCTGTATCCGTATTTGCCAAAAAATGCCCTAAAATGCTAAGACACTACTTCTGTAATAAACTTTTTAATAACATAATATTTTCATTAGTAATTAGGGACAAATAAAGTATTAAATAATTCGCTTGCCAACGTTAGCCACGGTCACTGCAAAGTTCACAGAATGATAAGCAATTAAACTAAAATGGCAGAGAAAACACGTGATTGCTCCTAGGTCGTCTGACCAGAAAGTCCTCCCCCCTTCCTTGTTGACACCAAGCCAGGTATCCACAGGGGGGAGCAGGGGAGATAGAAACTGTAAAAAGCCTTGCCTATTGTTCTTTTGTCCCACTTATGGGGTTAGCAGCGATTCTAACAAAGGTAAAATAGGCGAGGAATGTGGTCTCTGAACCAGAATATTTCATGCAAAAGGGGTAACTCATGTAGAAGTTGGGTTGACTTGAGAACAAATAGTAAAGAATATCCCTTTGGGCAAGTGAAAAGTTTGAAGTTTCACAAATTTTCAGTTCGCTATAACCGAGTCTCTAGCGTTTGCTGTTCGTTGTAAACGTATGAAAATACATTATTAACATAGGGCTTCAGTTGGGACCATGTGAAAGGTTCGCTGTAACCGAAGGTTCGTTATATCCCTGGTTCGCTATATCGCGGTTCGACTGTAATTACAATGCTGTTTTCATTCGCATTGGCATTGAGCTAATAGTATTGTAAAAATGGAATAAAATGTAAAATCAAAAATAAGTTTTGCAAATGTTATTCATTCGAATCATTTCACTTCTAAGCCAACTTCAGCTAACTTTAACATCATCTATAAAATGTTCTTTGCATGGACATATGGTTGTGGGTGGGTAGGTGGATATGGCAGTAGGGGGTACGCGAAAATAAAAAAGAATAATTAAGGGGTTCACAGGAAAAAAAGTTTGGGAAGCCCTGTTCTAGACGGTGCATCGTTTCTCAATTTCGATCGTTAAAAGAAACACAGGGTATCCACAAATCATTCTCGGGGTTTCCTTGCCTCGTAACTTTTGATAAAGAACATGGCGATAAGTATTGTTTCACATTCATAAAGTGCAGGCTGGTCATAAATTATTGGACCCGTTTCAAAAATTAATTTAAAAAAAAACCCTATAATGCAGTAACTTTGTTCTTTTTTCAAATTAAATAGAAGTTTAAACAGGTTTTCCAGATAGGTAACGTGCTGCAGCGGGAGATTTCCACAGCAAGTGCTTAATGTACTTGGATAGATTGGTATGAGAAAGCCCGGGAAGCCTAGGTTGGTCACTGCGTGCACACGCATCGGTCGCTGTGACGTCATTAAAATTCTCCGTGATTTTCACCAACTTTGCAACTTGACTGTGACTAAACTGTGATTCTAAATTCTAAAATTCTTTTTGAAATCTTCAATGTCAACTTTTTTCTGTTAAATGTAACTAAAACCGACTCTCTATTTTTATTTGGTTGCGGAGCTATAAGCGTTTAACTTTACCACGAAAAGCTTCATAAAATTTTCCTTTCCCGACCCCCAATTAGACCACTATGGAGGGACGTAGGTTTATGTCAAAATAAATCTGAAAACGCTCATCGGCTTTTGCCGATCGGTAGCCATTGCGTGTGGAATTCTCTCCTTGTAGCAAATTTAGAACGCCGTTATTTATCTGAAAAAAAAAAAAAACTTTTAAAAGTGCGCTCTCCTTTAAAAAAACCGTAGTTGTATCATTATTAAGTTTTTAATTAAATTTTGGGATGGGTTCAATATTTTATGATCACCCTGTATAAAGATTGCACGCATTTTACTAATCTAAACGGAAACACACAGAGACTGAACTCGAGTTCCAGCTACGCGTCGATGGGTTCCATGTCCCGAAAAGCTGCCTTGTGGAAATTACTTAGCTCTGTTTGTGTTATTAAAAAAACTTTTTGAGGTGCGCTTTATGAATATGTCATAATATTTATCGTCATGTTCTTTAATCAGAAGTTAGGAGGGAACGAAACCCGCTAATAATTTGTACTTGCAGACTAGTAGAAGGTCGCTGATTAATGTTCAGAAGAATCAACTTACAAAATAATAATTTTACTTCTTGTAGCTAGTAGTTTGCGAATCTAATTACTTTTCCAATCGTGAAGAGGAAGTTTTTAAAAACAAATTTTTATTTGCGTATTAAGAAGTAGATTTTTTCATTTTAATTATTTTCTACTTTTTGAGCTTTATTGAGTCTTTCCAACTCTTGATATTTTCTGATTTTTGTAAATTTTAATGGATTTAATAATATTTTTTTAGTTACTAAAGGTCAACCTTGTTGCTTCACTAGAAGACTTTATATATTTTTGCTAATCAAATCAACAAATCAAAAATTTTCAAAATAAATGTATTAAAAACATTAATTTTCTCAATTTTTTTCCTGGACTTAACCGCATTAGCTTCTGAAAGATTCAATTTATGATTCATTATTATACATATTATGGAATCTTTCAATAAATTTTGTCTGAACTTCTCTATCAGATGGTGCCACTCATAACGAATCAAAACTGAATTTAATCAATCGATTAATTGATAATTAAGTCCTGAAAATATTAATATGGTATATTGCCATCGAAAACACATAAATATATAAAATTTCAAAACTCTAGCACAGCATGAAATTAGTGAAAAATAGATTAAAAAATTTCATATTTACAAGCATGAAACAAGTCAAGTTAAATATAAGTTACTATAGAATAAAAGTAATAAGTGTAAAAAACAACGTAAATTCGAACAATCTGCATTGGTTAATATTTTATTCTCAAAACAACTAACTTTAGACAACAATATAAAATGATGAAAAGATTGCATTAATAAATACAGTAAAGCACCGTTTATACGTCTTTCAAAGGTCTGACATGAAACGACGTGTAAATGAAGAGACGCATAATCGAAACGAATTGCAATGCATATGAATGAATATGGACTGTGATGAAGCGATGTGTAAATGAAGAGACGCATAATCGAAACGAATTACAATGCATATGAATGAATATGGACCGTGATGAAACGACGTGTAAATGAAAAGACGCATAATCGAAACGAATTACAATGCATCTGAATGATTATGGACTGTGATGAAACTTCGTATAAACGTAAACGACGTATAAATGAGAAACGTATAAAAGGTGCTTTACTGTATTATAATATTGCTTACGCGGTGGCTAAAATGAAAGATTCTTTGTTTATTTCAAAGAAATCAAGATAAATATTGAAATCTGCCCTATCTCGAGGAAAAGTAACGGATGAAAATATAATACTCGACGTCGCATAAAATGAAACAACTTTTCAGATATCACAGCACGTGACATGTGCCGCGCAGTAAAATGCATCCTAGACGATGCCTCCGTATTATTCGAAATAAATTGTTTCTGGATATTAAATAGCTCTGTTGACACGGAAGAACAGTACTTAAATTTTCACAGAAAAGAGATTATTTTAGAGACATTAAATTTAATGCAAAATATTTTTGAGAAATCGAACTTGGAGTGCTCCTCGCTGAAAAGCCTGCCTCTAATGGAAATTTTATTTTAAATATGGAGATTATCCTTAATGCATTATCTGATAGGCAATTCATAATGGGCTACTTATCCCTAATTGAATATGCAGATTACGTCCATTAAATGCATCCTTCATAACACTAAGCCGTTTATGATAAGTATTCGAGACAGTCATAATTTCATCTGAAATTATGAGACTTTCCATCAGGCTTAAAGAAAAGGGAAAGCTTTTTTAGAGCAGGTGGCTCGGAATCAATAGGAAAAGTTATTGGTAAAAAGGCCGCCGTTCGAAGCATTTGGTGAGTTTCCACGATAAAATCTGCATACATTTCGAAGTTTAACCTTGCTCGAGTACAGCGAAAGGTTGTCTATACGGTAGAAATAGTTAAAAGTGAAATTTTATTGGATAATTGTATGGAAATATTATGGTAGGTTTGAAGTTAGGGTTAACTGTAGTCATTATTTAAAAATGCATTGAGAAGGTGATTTATGCTGATCAAAATCTTTCAACAACAAATAATTAGATAATTTTGTAGCTTAATTTCAATGTAGTTGAATTATATATTTTTTTCATGAGTTATAATTGAACTTAGTTGTGCAATCTAATTCAGCTTTTACCCCACGAATAATTAATTAGTTAACACTACTTCCTTTCAACTTTAGCTTTTAATTTGTTATTTTCTTCCAAATTAAGTAAAAGACAAAATCAAATTCGGAATTTTTCTCGGTTTTGATAGTTGGTCACGCATATTTTAATGCCACGTTTCTAATTGAAAATAGTAAACGAGGTCGCTATTGTGATGTTTCTATATTTTGAAATGATGTAATCAAATTTTAGAAAAATATCTCTACCTACACAAACGAGACAAGAAACAAACTTTAGAATTTAGTGCAGTGCGTCGCACTGAAATGCCAGACCTCTTTAGAAACAATAACGAACGAAAAGCAAACCAGGCATTATCACCTGACTATTTTGACCTCCGAGGTAAAAAATCATCTCACGCGTATTTACAAAAAGCAATTTTCATCAGTAGGAGGATTCTCCCGACTATCGCCAACAATCGCCAAACATCACATCTACAAATAATAGTGATTAGTTTAAATATTTAAGGCTGTTTTGCTGTTATAATGTGACGCTAAAAAGATTGGTACTAAGTAATTAGAGCAAAAGGAATCCCACAGTGTGCTCAAAACAAAGCTGCGAATGATTCAATTTCTGTTATTGATCCTCATGAATCAAATAACAACAATTTAAATTATAAAAATGTTAAATTAAAGTGAATACCGTTGTTGATTATTTTAACTTGCATAATGTAATTCCTAAATTAAATTTTTGAGTATTTACAAATTTCAGTTTTTAACTGAAAGTTAGTGAGAAAAAATTTATATTCTTGAAGACAAAAAAAGTGATTTTTCTACCTATTTTAGCTTCAAAAAATGTCTAAATCACCTTTTTCAATATCTTAATTGATTACATTATGAAAATATTTTTATTACTTTCTGAAGGTAAAATTGAAGTACCATTTTCTTTATTTTAAATGCTCCTTTCATAGAGCTCTGGAGGCAGAATTGGCGGATGTGGAGCACGAATTCGACGACCTTCGGAAAGCTCAGACGATGTTGACCGAGTGGTACCGAACTCTGCCGACTTCCTTAACTCAGGAGCAAGAGGAACAGGTAATTATCATTGGTCTACAGACTTCAACGTTCAGGAAAGAAGGATGCCGATTGCCCAACGACTTTGACTTATCGAGTTCGAAAATGACGGTGAAGACCGTGGATTAACTCAGGTTTGCCAAATATACAAGGATGGGTTCAAAAAAATATTTACAAGGTGATAAACAATTATTTATTAAAATTGGACAGAAAATACAAAAGGGGATAAAAAGACATACTCCCCGATCACTTTTCCACAAAATCACCAAATCTATTGAGGCATTTATCTGAACGCAGCACAGACTTGGCAGAAATCACGTCCCTGCCTATTGAGGCAGTTCTCGGCAGCTGTTTTCACATCACTTCTTGAAGAGAATCTTACTGCAGACAAGTGTTCTTTCAATTTCGTAAAACGGAAGTAGTCACTGGCCATCGTGAAGCCATCCGACACAAACGGCCTGGCATATTGAGTGATGGTGTCATCTTCCTGCATGGCAATACCCATATTGCTCGCAAAACTCAAGAATCGCTGCAGAAGCTCAAGTGGAAAGTCTGGAGCCACACCCGTACCCTCCACAATCTGGGTTCCAAGCACTTATCTGGAACAAGGTTCTCTTCGAGCAGTGATGTGAAAACAGAGCACTGGCTCAGCGGGCATGGACGTGATTTCTGCCAAGCCGGGTTAAACAAGTTGGTCCTACGCTCAGATAAATGCTTAAATAGATTTGGTGATTATGTGGAAAAGTGACTGGCAAAGTATGCCTCTTAATTCCCTTTTGTATTTTCTGTCAAATGTTAATGAATAATTTTTTATTATCTTTGTAACCTTCTTTGGATCTATCCTCGTACTAACTATCATAAAAATAATAAACAAACATACCTTTGACGTAATGCTGGCTACTTGCAGCAAAGGAATTGTCTAGATATTCTTCTAATAATTATGAAAGGCAAAATATTCCTGTTACTCAGCCACCTCGTGTATTCAGACATAAATATTAGACATTCATCATAGACGATAATACATCATTTTGGAATTTCACCGTAGAGTAATTTTTATATGATTTGAATCGCTGAGGATTATGCTGTAGGGAGGGTAAAAATTTCGGTCGGGTTCGCAGGTGGGCTATCTTGCTCAAAGGGGGTCCATAACCCACGCCCACCGACTCACCCATAGGGTTTAGAGTCCTCAAGGATGGACTGGGGTTCAAAGGAGGAGGTTGAATGGGGGCAAATGGTGGAGGTGGAATTTCCACCCCATAATTCTCTTATTATTGAAGATAGGAAGAAAATTCAAATTAGGCGAATTACCGCCTTATCATAAGAAAGGTATTGAAAGGTTTTTGACAGCTACAATTGCTTAGAAGTGGAATTGTCAAAAGTGGTTTTCACCTCATCCCCAAACATAGACTGCCTTTTAAACAAGACACGTGATACCTTGTTAGAAAGCTCTCATCAGTTGCATTCTAAACCCTTATGAAATTGGAGGACTAAAGGTTCTTTTCCTTAGATCTCCGGGCAAAAGGAATCTACTGTAACAAACAGACTCCCGATTCGTTTTTAATCATTTAATTCTGGAATAAATTATTGCAGATTAGTTACAGATTATATACATTCATTTACAAGCGAAAAAAAAAACATTCCATACAGCAGTGCAATTCAGTCATCTGGAGCGGTGTCCGGCAAGAAGACAAAGCTTCAATACACTCTCTCTCGTTGGCGCCCAAGTTCTCTCTTCACTTCTTTTCCCCTGGTGAGGAAGAACAGTCTCGAACGGAGGAATTTAATTTTCCTTGCGTAAGCCGACTCCGGTGTAGTGCGACGTCTCTAGTGGTAAACCCAGCAGTCTGGACGTTACACTGCCTTCGTCTTCCGGCTTGTCGACTGGAAATTATTTTTGAAACTGAAATGATTCCCTTTTTCCAGATAAATAAACTGTACTCGAGGATTCAGAGCATCCTGCGTCCCTACTACGACAGCATCGGCAAGCTGAACATCGAGGAGGGACCGGACGCGCAGGTGAAGGCGGCCCGGGACGCCTACAAGGAGGGCAGGTCGAGCGTCCTGCCCGGCAAGTTCATCAAAGAGGTCACGAGGCTCAAGAAGAAGATCGTAAGCAATGCTCTCCGTATTTGATGAGATTCTTTGAATTCCTCCTCTAATTTCGAACTGCAACTAATAAGTTTAATTTTTCTTCCTTTTCAGATTGTGTCAGGTATGACGACTTTCCTTTATTTTCTTTTCTAGACTATGAATATATGAGTTATAATTAATAAATGTTCTGGTTGCTATAGCTTTTTTAGAAAAAGAAATGGGTACTTTTACGTTAATGGAACGCCAATTGTCGTCAAGCTGAAATGTTGGTGTTATTTCGTTTTGGCGCCAACATTCATCCCTAAGGCCGCTTGAATTTGGCTATCTATTGCTAGAATT
The DNA here is from genome assembly GCA_013235015.1 of Araneus ventricosus. Taxonomy (NCBI): domain Eukaryota; kingdom Metazoa; phylum Arthropoda; class Arachnida; order Araneae; family Araneidae; genus Araneus; species Araneus ventricosus. The sequence goes on from BGPR01010755.1 coordinate 41,990, forward strand.
CTAGAATTTGTCTTTATATATATATATATATATATTATACAAAGACAAATTCTAGAATTATTAAGTAGATTATAAGTTAAAACTTAATGTTTTAACATAAAACAGTGATCAATTTTGTAATTTTTCTTGCAAAATACCTTAATTTTAACCATAATATAAATAATTCATGTAAAACCAAATAATATTTGAATACTAATATATATATATATATATATATATATATATATATATATATATATATAAATAATTTATTTTAAAGACAGCTATAAGATTGGGTAAATTATATTTATACAACTATAAAAGTTGCTCAGATTGGACCACACACATGTGGCTAAATAAGATTGTTTAGATCAATGGGACTATTATCTTCAACTAGAGAAATTGCCCAGGAACTAGTAGCTATGCACTGGGAGTGCAACAAGCCAAGGAAAAAAAATGGTTGGTTCAAAAAGAATAAAAAACTAAGGCTGCGTGGTTGGTATCATATACGAGGGAACAAAGCACGAAGAAGAAACAATGCAGTGCCACACTTTGGTTCACTTTATGTTTGCCGTTGTGAACAGGAGCATAAAAACATTTCTCCCTGTTTTAATCGTGCTTAAAGAAATTGACGGTCTAATCTCGGAAACCAGTGATCCCATCTGGGAGACTACTTTCCTCAATTGGACCGATGACACAATTTTTATGATGTTTTTTCTAATTTAAAGTGTATTTCTAAAAAAAGTTAATTTCCTGTTTTTGAATAACCTACAGAAAATTCTGTTGCTTGTTTTTCATTAAAATTCCTTCTCTACCACCGAACATGTAAAAATATCCATGTGCTCCAAATTCGGCAGCTTTCATTCATATTTTCAGATTTCCTTTGAGGACTGATTTAACTTTTTTCCTAACCTGCGAATCAGCTTTATGATGTCATTTCTGTCACCGGCGGCGATTGGGCGGAAAAAAATGATGGGCAAAAATTATTGCCATCTAAAAGTTGGTTGGTTGTGTTGGGTGTTTTGGCGCAAGAGCCATGAAGTTGAACATACTGCGCCAGAAAAATTGTAAAATCATGTCAAATTAAAAAAAAACAAAGATTGCCATATGTAAACAAAACGATATAAAAGATCATCTTAAAGTACCCGGGAATATAGGGGGGATCGACAACAAAATTTAAAAAATTAGTTACAAATTTACCTAGCTTTTCCGGACAGTATTGGTTTTTTGTAATTCCTTGTTTTAGGAAGCTAAAATAAAATAAAAATTTAATCATTCCCGCAAAAAGTAGAGGGCAACCGCCCCTGCCCCGTCTCGCCGCCACTGATATCTGAATTTCCAAAAATTTTGAGAAGGTTTCTAAAGCATTCCTTTTTTGTTGCAGAGAAGAAAATGTACGGTACCGGCACTGGCACTTACATGCGCTGGGGTTCGAAGGAGTGCCCAGCTTCCCCCATGCTGTTCAAGCTGCACACCGGTTTCATGGCGGCCACCACCAACAAGGGCACGGGGGGCGGGTCCGACTACCTCTGCCTGCCGGAGGATCCGGAGTTCCCGGAAAGCAAGCCCGACTTCGGGAGCGACGCCTCCACGGTCGTGTCGGGCGTCAAGTACGGACTAATGGACCACCACCCCTTCGCGGAGCACGAGGCCCGGCTCTTTTTCGGGAGAGGAGTGCCGTGCGCAATGTGCCACATGACCAACAGGTGAGAATTCGCAAGCCTCCCTTTAAGGGCGGATTACGCTTGTTGGGAGACCCTCGAGCTCAGTCAGAGGTGACCTCGAAACACCAAATTTGGAAACAATCATAGCGCATTGATAGAGCACTACTGCAGAACAGAACGCCGTCCCTTACCCCCGTGCCCGTGAGCAGACCGGTCACTGAACGGTTTGATGGGAAAGACACGGGAATTTTATTTAAGAAAAAGAAAGAAATATATACACTAGGTACAGAACAGGCATTTTCACTTTTACACTATTAGTTCGTAATAGTCTTCTTTTCTTTAGATGTTGAAATACCTTTCTTTTATTTGAAGGGGGAATTTCCGGTGATTGAGCTACTTAGGTCAGCTCGCTGGGAAGTTGAAGGCTAGGGAGGCCGGAAAAGATCTCTGTTTTCGCTCATGAATTTGATAATCCCACGAATTTTATGCCTGGAGACGAGGTTATTGGCGACCCTTTTCAGCCATTCTTGTTCGAAGTTTGGCGCTGGCTTCTTCATATGCCAAGACACTGTATAAATGCACTCAGTGGCATAGTGAAGTGCCGTGCCAATTCCACCACAACTGCAATAATCGCTGTCAGACAGGTAAAACCTTTTGAGGTAGGCAGGGAAAGGTCCATGTTGAGAGAAGAAGATTCTAATCCAGTTAGTGGGACGGAGACTAACTGAGGGCATGATGTCATAGATTTTCCTCTTGTATCGCCATTCTTCCATGAGGTTTGCCACTCCTCAAGCATCCTCTTCCGGAGGAGGCCTTTTATGTGCGGTTTAGGAAGCTTAGTATGTGAATAGGGTTGCCCATGTTGTGTTGCGTCTTTTGTCAGCTCTCTCTCAGCCTCTCAGCAGCTCTCTCATTGCCTATATTGCCTGCGTGCGCTTTAGAGCAGTACTACAGAAGTATTTTTAGAAAAGCAAAAACATGTTACCAAAAACCCCCCAGACCTTTCCCCCATCCCCCCTCAAAATTTCAGATTGCCGATATTTACGGAACCGCTATTATCTCTCTTACTAATGATCAGACCAAGTTCAAACTTTTTTTGTTTTGTTTGGTATTAAATTGACTGCAAAAACGAATCTCTTCATATTTACGCTAATCCCATAGTACTTTTTATAAATTCGAGAAAATATGTGGGAAAAGTAGGCATTGAAAATTTTAATTTTTTGGCATATATTTTTTATATGTCATATTACGTAAAATTCCTTCCCGCAAAAGTTATACCTACACTATTTTGAATCTATTTATATACTGTTTTATTTATTAATATGCGATGTTAACCCTTCACTGCATACTGTATCAAATTCGATACATAATTTATTTTTCATGTTAATAATGAATAGAAAATTTTTTGTCCACTCGTACACGCTGCATCAAATTAGAAACATCGGAAGAGACCGGATCATAATCATTCGTTCCATTTTCCTTGTCCTATTGATAAGTCTGCGGTAGTCAGTTATTCAATTCCTGATACACCTAGTGACGTATTTACGCAGTTTTTAGCATTTAAAAGGAGTCTTGCATCTTTGAAGGTTTCATCAATTGCTTCTACAGGTATTTGCCATTGGATATTACCCACTGGCCCTGACCGATTATATGGCACTTGCTTACAAGTCATTAACTACCGATCAATGATCTATTGGCAGCATTCGCGTGACTGATAAAAACAAGTTTTGAAAGAGGCTGCTACAAAGGTAACAGGATTTACAACAATGTAAATCATGAAATTTGACATGTTCTTGAATGAAATTTGGATTTATTCGCATAACACCCACATTATGTGCCTTATCAGAGATATTGTTATTCAATGAGCTTAGATAAAAAAAATACACGAGGAAAGTCATGGAAATGATGTTCCTTATCTTGTATGTAATCTCATCAATATTTTTATGTCTTGGATAATTTTGTGTTTTAAATATTTGCTCATATATGTTGTTTAATACTTTTTTTAAAAATTCTGATTAATCTTAAGAAAATTCTGAGAATGATATCACTTAATGATGCTGCGTTAGCGAGCATAAAAAGTGTATTATTGTCATTGTTTACTTCTATTATTATGTTATTATTATTGTTTACTTCTTCTATTATTTTTTTCAACTTAAATTTCGAATTAATAATTTCACCAATTCTACCATATATTCAATTCTACCATATATCCATCTCATCAATTCTACCATATATCCATCTCATCAATTCTACCATATATCCATCTCATCAATTCTACCATATATCCATCTCCTCAATTCTACCATATATCCATCTCATCAATTCTACCATATATTTCTTGTGAAAAATTAACCTAAATTGATAAGTTCATGATAAGCATCGCACCTTTATATATGTGTGGCGATTAAGAAATTTACATCTTCAATGACATGCCGATTGGGGTCAATCAGTGATTCGAATCGGCATATCATTCCAGTTAGCGTCGATCGCAATGCTGAGCAACTAGAGCCAACAAGATTCGAAAATTATATTCTTGCTGATGCTGCCGATAAAAAGAGGAGAGATTTAATTTATTCCCAACAATATTCATCTCATCAATTCTACCATATATTTCATCTCATCAATTCTACCATATATTTCATCTCATCAATTCTACCATATATTTAATTCTACCATATATTCATATCATCAATTCTATCATATATTCATCTCATCAATTCTGCCATATATTCATCTCATCAATTCTAGCGGACCTATACTACAGTCGGACCTCTATTTAACGAACCTCTATTTTGCGACCTTTTTCTTGGAACCAAGAACATTTTGCGAATTTCTTCGTAAAATAACCTCCGAATAGCGAAGCGCATTCTCTATTTAACGAACTTTTTCTTGTGATCCAATATTTTTTTTCTCCCTATTTCTCAAAATATTTTAAACATTTCAAACTTATTCTTTCGTTTAACACATTTTATGGTAATCAATGACCTTGAAGCTGGAAAATGTCAAAGCGAAAGTGCTTGAGCATCAGAAAAAAATTAAATTCTTCGTGAGGTGGACAAAGGCGTGAAAAAAGGATATTGCTTGAAAATTCGGTATTCCTCCAAACAGCTTATCAACCATAATGAAAAAATCGTGAAAAGATACAAATTTATGATTCGTCGAATTCTTGTTCAAAACGTTTAAAAGCATGTGTCTATGAAGATGTGGATGAGGCAGTTTTGAAGTGGACAGTGTGAAAAATAAAAACAATACAGCAATGAATTGCGATGAGGACGAAGATGGAAATGATTATGATGCAGAAATCAACAAACCCTCGTATGATGAAATGCTAAAATTCATTAATTTTAATATAAAATTATTTTTTAAATTGAAAATACTGTGTATTCCCGGACAATGTTTTGTTTTATTCTTGTTTTCCTTGCAGATTTCTTTTTGATGGGTAAGATGTATAAAACAAATAGATATTAATTTACAAAATAAAGGTGTGGTAAATTACTTTTTCAATAATATTTAGTTTTTATGAATTTAAAATCTGTTTAGTGTAGTTTAAAGTATTTTAAAAGTTGAATCTCTATTTAACGAATTTTCCATATAACGAACTTTTTTCGGGATTTAGCGACTTCGTTAAATAGAGGTCCGACTCTAATTACTACCTAATCTGTCTTGTGGATGAGCGACGGATGGACTGATTAGTTGCTACTAATGTTCTGTACGCAAATGCCCCTGTACGCAAGTGTCACAACACCGGCTCTGATCGTCGATTTCCTTCCAGAACTCTGGTGCACGTGTTCCCCGCCGAAGACGAGTGTCCCGAGGACTGGATCTACGAGTACTCGGGCTACATGATGGCCGGCTCGAACCTGCCGGGGAGCCACGTCTGCTTCAGCGACCCCCCCGAATCCTACGAGGAGAACGTCGAGGAGCAACAGGCGCACACCCTCTCCATCCTCCACATCGCGGACAAGGACGGGGGGCTGGCCAAGCCGCCCTACGTCAAGAATGCTGCCGTCAAATGCGTCGTCTGCTCCAAATAGGATATTTCTTAGTTTTAAGTTCTGTATTAGGGAGAATTATAAAGGAATAAACTTGTTTTAACCCTTTGCCTTGCGTTTTTATTTAGCCTCCTAATTAGCTGCCCCCCCATTTGATATATTTTTTCTCACTTCGATCTACAGGGTGATCATGAAAGAAATTTGCCAATGTATGACCCCCTATCGAGCATACCATTAAAGGGAGCGGAATAATATTTTGGATGAAGGCATTATACGGTATGTGCTCACGAATGATGTGCAAAACAATAGTCCATCTCACACATTTACGGTTACAGTGAAGGAATTTCGAAATTTTCAAGTGGCAACACCCACTTTCAAATGGCACCACTCACCTTTCTTCACGGAAGCGTGATTCTAACAGTTAAAAACTTAAAATGGAATTGGAACGGAATTTTTAGCACGGAAAATGGCTTTGCTAGGCAGAGACACAAAAGTGGAAGAAGTAGCGCTTCTTTGTCTTTCATTGTTTGTTTTCGTTTTTTTGTCCCTGCCTTGAGCCGCCATTTTAAGCTCTAAAAATACCGTTACAATTCCATTTTAAGTTTTTTTTACCGTGAGGATTACGTTTCCATTAAAAAGGGTGGATGTTACTATTTGAAAATTTCAAAATTGTGACACTGTCACCACAACTGCAATAGATTGACTATTGTTTCACACATCATCTTTGAGCGCACACCGTATAACAGTGGTTCCCAACCCATGGGCCTCGAATAGCGTATTAATGGGCCGCGAAATGCTCATCAAGAGTCGAAGTCAGGGGAGCTTCAAGAGTTTTCACTTGTTTCTTTCTTTATAAAACAATATATTTTTATTCCTTTTACAGTAAGCTTCACTAATTACTAGCATATAAGGGCATCTAAGGGTGTCCACGCTTATCGTGGTCCAATAGCTCATTTCTAAGCCGTTAGAGATAGACATTTAGTTCAAATTGCAAAAATGCTTTAAATAAAGGGAAGAATTAAATTTTATGTTTTTTGAGTAACTAAATATATTTCTGAAAAAAATTACGAATTCTAACTTTATATACGATTCCCCGCACCTATCAGTCCTATTTAGTAAAATATTCTTGACACTCTAACATTTTAACCAAAAAAAGTCCCGCTCTTCAGCGACTAAAACTGAGCGAGTTATGGATCTTTGAATTTCGTGATTTGTACCAATCAGCGGCCTCGTCGAGCAACTGCTGCGCATTGATTGGTGGATCGTCTGCAAGACGGCTATTGAAATGATGTAAAGTGGTCTAGGTCAGCGATATTCAAAGATCTATAACTCGGTCAGTGTTAGTCGCTGAAGAGTGTGACTTTTTTTTGTTTAAAATGTTAGAGTGTCAAAAATATTTTACTAAATATGATTGATAGGACCGTAAAAAGTTAGATTTTGTAACTTTTTCAGTAATATATTTATTCATTCAAAAAACATGTATTATAATTCTTCCCTTCATTTCAAGCATTTTTCCGATTGGAATTGTATGTCTATCTCTAACGGTTTCAAAATTAGCTATTGGACCACGATAAGTGTGGACACCCTGTATATATATGTGTTTGTATTTTTGTTACTTGTATATTTTGTTAGTGGGCCTCAAAGTATCTTTTTACGCAACAGGTGGGCCGCACAACCGAAAAGGTTGGGAACCACTGCCGTATAACATATGCATTTAAAATTTTATTCCGCTCCCTATAAAGGTATGCTCGCTAGGGGATCATACATCGGCAAGGTTTTTTTCAGAATCACCCTGTATTTAAGTTGGTAAAGGACACTTGAGAACTTTGAAACGCGATCAGGTGATTTTTGTCTTTAAAATTAATTGTTGCGTTGACTTCATTAAGGATTTAAATAATAGCGTACGGTCACAAAAGAGCAGAACGTACGACATGCGTCGGGGACCAAGAAGGGGTTAAAACATACGAGTCATATTGATGTATGGAGAGAGATTTAAGTGCAATTTTGTTATATTGATAAAAGAAGACATTTAATTGCAATTTTGGGAATTCTGATGAAAGCAGATTTGCGTAATTCACATTAAGAAAAAAGAGGCTAAACCTTTAAAGATTGCGTTGAAGAGCAAATCTTAATTTTTTGAACGTGAAATCTACTGTAAATAGAACTACTGATTCAGTTGCCCAGTATTAAAGATACTAGAAAATCACCCGTCATGGTATGACGGGTGCAAATTGCCTCTTCATTCGAGAGATTTCCCGTCAAATTTGACGTGTTTAGATGGATATATGTGCGAGAGAAATGTTTAACATTGATTGAAAACAAATAAAATAAACATATGTTTTAAGGCAGGAAATATTTTTTTATTTACATATTTCTTTATTCAAAAAACCTCTCGGTAAACAACATTCCGTGTGAAGTATTTTTCGTTGTTTAACAATTTTATTATGATTCAATAACCACAAAATTCTCATCTTGTCCAACGTAAGTCAAAAGTTAAAATTTCAAAGAAATTCTTTTTCGAAATTCGAATCAAAACAAAGCCCTTTTCTGCTTGTCAAACGGAGTCAAAAAATATTATCAAATTATATCTATAAATAATCAGATGCATCGTGGCGTCCAAATTATATCACGGGCATGATATACCACTGACGTGATTTACTACTTTCATTTGAAAAACGGAAATTAATTTGAAATATATGATTAATACAGTTTAAAATTTCTCGGGAGCTATTGATCATAGCGAGATAAATTTTATATCAATCGATAACAAATTTTATTTCACTATTTTAGAGCTATTCAATTTGAAACTAGAACGACGATTACTCTTTTAAATTTAAAATGACTGAAATTTAAGTTCTCTAACAATGAACTAACTTGGCTCGCGTTTGGTTCACAATTGGCGACATTTGCGCCCGGCTAACGGAAAATCGCTTCGCTTGGCGCCTTGGCTCGCGTTTGGTTCACAATTGGCAACATTTGCCCCCGGCTAACGGAAAAGTACCAAAAATAATATCAGGACCCGGGGGCTATTTGCGCTTGCTAAGCAAATGAAGACTGGGGTAAAAAAATCACATTCCCTGGGCGCCACTGACCATGTTGACAAAACTTTAATATGTTTGGGTCACTTTTTAAAGCCAAATACTGTGAGTCGAAAAATACCTTTCCCAGGGCGCCGTTTACGCAAGTTAAGCCTCTTATGATGAAAGGAGGGGAGGAAGTAGAAAAATCATAATATGACCCGAGCGCCACTTGCCATCGGTACGCCACTGTCAGTATGTAAAGACATTAAAGGTGAACCGAGTCCAGTTCCTACCGAAGGGAGAGAACCTAGGGAGAAAAAGAAGGAAGGGTGCTTTCGGTCAGGCACACAAATACCAAAAAGTAATATATTTCATGCCGAAGAAGTCAGGCATAAAATTGTAAAAAAGCAGAAGCTGTAGCATATGAGCAGGGCAGAGCATAGAAACAGACCAAGAATGCATAAAAAGGTATTCATTATAAAGTCAATCGATCTCACCTCGAGATATCTCACCCCACAGGGCATCTGGACACATAGTCCGTCAGTACAGATACAGAAAAAGAGTAAAGAGGGAATCAT
>BGPR01010756.1:0-14257 GCA_013235015.1 Araneus ventricosus
TTCGTCCATTCGTGTGTACGAAAGCACGATAACTCAAAAACTCAGCAAGCCAAACAGATGAAATTCGTCATATTTCTTTATTACTAAACTTCTAGATTTCTACCAAATTTTAGACCAAACGCGACAAACTACTGACTGTCTGTTCCTTCCTATATGAAGGCGATAACTCAAAAACTCAGCACGCTGGATGGGATGAGTTTTGGTATAGGTATGGTCTGTGCATCAAAATAGTAGATCCGTGCCGAATTTTGACCTAAATTTGTCAAGAGGTAGACTTCTATTGTTGTTTCCAATTCCGTGTAGAATATACTTGAGAGAAAAAAAAATAAACTAAATAATTTAAAATTGCCTCGTTCGGTGTCCAAAGACGCCGAAAGAGGCGATAACAGTTTTGGAATAAATAAATAAATAATAATAATAAAAATCCCCTCTCTCCAATAAAACAATAAAAAAAACTTCAGAAAATTTTCTCCTTATAGGCTTTGGTGCTTATTGCAGTACTGTAAGCGTAGTTTCATTAAACCATGCCACGCAGTAACTTCTTATAAAAGTCGAAAAATAATCCCTCCAATTTGCAACTTGTCCACACCTGCACAAAGGGGGTTGGGATTGGGGCGGAACTGACCAACAATGGGGGGAAGCATTAGAATACCGTTTCCTGAATTCCCAGGATTCTATTCCATGAATTCCACTTTCAAAAGAATCTTTTGATGTCGCCGCGAGGAAATGAGCAATAACGCATAATGCCAAGATTTCTTCCGTCTGATTTGCTCGAACAATTTCAATGGTCCTGCCTCCGTCATTTCGCGCCTGGCCAATCCCGCGTCCAGAGGAGAATGACTTCCCACTGCGCACGCCCGTAATGTGGTGTCCGATATCACATTTGATTGTCAGCCGAACAGTTCACTTCCTGTTTTATTGTTATTTCGATTGAAGCATAAAGTTATTGAAGATTCATCTAGGATAATAAATTCGGGGATGTTTTTGGATTTTTGGCGTAGCATATATCAAACGTAACTAAAACAGACGAATTTAATAAAATTGTTTATCGTTGGGAAGGAGGGAGTTAGATGCGCTAGCTATAATAACTTTAAACGGTATCTTTATTTGTTAACTTTTGTTCAACTCGTTTCAGAATGGAGATTTGTTTTTTTTCTATGTGAAAAACTATAATGACTTAAAAATTTCCATGACGAAGAAAATCATTTTTCCCATTGGGGTTATCCTAGTAACGCGAAATATTTCGTCGTCTCAGATTAACAGATTAAAACTAACGCGAGCCCCCTTGGAAAAACATTTAAAAAAATCGAACAGACTGAGCCTTGGAAAGGAGAGAAGAAAGGAAACAAAATATTAATATAAAAATAAAATGGCCATTCTTAAAAGGAAGTGAATGCATTCTATTCATTCATAAAAAAGAAGTGAATACATGGACATTTTGTGGATCACGGGGACATATTTTAAACTGTATAGTTTCTTAAAACTTAACATAACATTTGGGAGGGAGAACATTTTATTAAAATTTTCCAAATAGCTAATTTTAAACGTATTTTTTAAAATTGTCAACACCTTCTTTCAACACCCTCTTTTTGTCGTGTAATTTGATTTTTTTCTCTTGCATAAAATTAGATGTCCGATTTTCAAAAATTTCAAGGAATTCAGCATTTATTTATTTCGAGATGCAGGGAAACGTACAAAACTAAACACACTGATATTATAATTGCATATTAAACTTAAAAATTAAATGTATTGGAGGCACTTTATATCTTTGATACCAAATCCAAATTACAAAATGTTGCTGGAAGGAGTTGGCAACTTTTTCCAAAAGTTGCTTTTGCCATATGGGGCAAATGATAACGATTATTGCCATCAATAGGCACATACATACATTAAAAAATTCATGGCCAAAAATCAAAACGATGCTTTCTTAAGTCGGACTTCGACTTTCTGTTATTTCGGAGGCAAAATGTAAATCCGACAATTAAAGTTAGATGACGGAAGTATGTATCATTTATAAATTCTCTAATTTTTATTTATTTTCTTACTTCGATGTTCCGAAAATGTTCCCCGTCTGATTAACCCCTTCGAGACGGACGCCTGCCGAAGGAACCGTGCCCACAGGACAGAAGCAGGCGAGCGCTGACGATGCCCACCGGCCGAAGCATTTTCTCCCGTTAAGCCTAACACACATTCAATTTGGTAAAAAAAAAAGCTTTATATACAGTGGCGGACTGGGTCTGAAAATAGTGGTTGCCAGGAGTCAGTGAGGGCCCACACATATCTATAATCGTAACATTAATTCATATATATATTAAATTATATGTATTTAATTTTTTATATTTAATTATATTAATTTAAATCTATAATATTTAATAATTATATATTTAATTTAATTTTTTATTATATATTTCATTTTTCCGCGTTTTTAAAATAAATCCCTTTTAACACCCTTTAATTTTCTACATTTAAAATAACGAAACTATGTTTAAAGTTATTTGATTTTAAATTCCGTAAGTTAAATATTATATAAGAAACACGGACCTTGGGTACAGGGCTATTTTATTTATTTGCTTTAGAAAAGCTTACTATAGAGAAAGAGTTCTTTTTTCTCTCCCACATTTCCTGGGGGCCCAAATTGTCTTCTGTTTAAGGGGGCCCACTTGCCATCGGGCAAGCTGGCAACCTCGCCAGTCCGCCACTGTTTATATAATAATGCATAAAAAGTGCCCTTTACATAGAAATGAAACCAGTTTTAAGTATGTGGTAAAAGATATCTTATTCTATTCACAATAAAAAAATTAATTAAAATACTTGATTTTCAATAATAAAAAATAAAATATTGTGTATTTCACTATAATTGAAAGTACCTAAAATAACATTAGATTATGGATACAAAATATGAAAACATAGGAAAAAATAAATATTTACATTTAATATTATAAAATACTTCAAGAAAATTTTAAAAATTAACACTTCAAAGCTTTATAAAAAAATATTCTATTTTAATACTCCACTGATATGACGGAATTGGAATCGATATATTAGTGATATCCTCTTCTAATTGAAAATCTGAATATTGAGAACTATCTGAAGAACTCTAATAATTTATTGTTTTGTTATTATAATCGTAAAAATCCATAGAAGAGTCATTTAAAAATTTGTATATTCCCTTCTCGGAAAGATAACGCGTTTTTTTTACCCATAACTGCAGAAATAAAACTGAGAGGCATAAAACCCTTGACAGAATATCTTCCATAAAATCCCAACCCAAGCGAGACGAGAAATTATAAACAAGCAATCCAAAATGAGTTAAAGAGCTCTTTAACATGTGCTTCTCTTTACACTTGCTAACACGTGTTTCTGTTTATACTCCCAAAAATCCAATAATTCTAATCCAATGATTCACAAACACGTGATCGACTACAATCTGACCTCGGAGAAAAAAATATTAATGTACGGGACCAATTTTTTGAAAGAAACATGGAATAGTAACGCCATCTGATAGAAAACATTTTGTTCCAAAAGCCCAACGCATATATGCGGCACTCGGCCCACAGAGTCAATTTCGCCGTAACATGCGGATGCGGCGCTCGGCCCTGAGGAGAATTTAGAGCAAACGCACATATGCGGCGCTCGTTCCGAAGGGGTTTTAATGACCAACAGTGAACAAAATAGCAAGGAATTTGTAATAGAAACCCTCTTTCAGAGGAATCGGGAATCTAATTCTCAGTTTTGAATTTGAAGCCTTGCCATCCAACCCACTGGGATTATGCTTGGGAGTGGACTAAAAACTATCAATTTGTTTACGGCTGTTATTATAACGAGAACTATAACCAAATTTTTAAAAAATCATACCTAATTTCTGTCAGAATTATTTACAATTTTATTTTCTCGTACACGAATTATGGAAAGAGGTAATCGTCAAAAAAATTATCTTCGGGATTTTGACGAATCTTCACGTTTTAGATCTCCCTGAATTCAGGAAAATAGAGAGAGAGAATTCTGGGATCTAGCTGCCTGCCAATACGATAACTCAAAAAAGCAATGAACCAGAGGGTTAAAAATTGGTGTATGATCTTTAAAGTGACCGCCTACGTTCGGAACAAAATTTTTAAAAAAATTGTATATTTCAACATTTTTTTTGGTTTTTTTACTTGCATTATCAATTATAAACACAAAAAACACCAACACGTTTCTTATTTCTTGTGATATTTTTTGAGAAATATGGGAATTTGTAGTAAATTTTAATTAAATGTACCCAACACGGTTAACACTCTACACCAAATTGTAATGCAGCAATTCTAATTTTCTTTGCACGCAAGCTATAGAGGACAATGATCTATGAAATGAACTAAAATCTAAGAAAAAAATTGAAATGTAAGTAAATTAGTGGTAAAAATATGTGTAAATATGTATTTTTCCATTAATTCATAACTTAATTTTTCTAAAAACATCTGTAAATTAAAAAGTATTTCACGAACAACAAATATTTTAGTTCATTTCATTGCTTATAATATTTTAAATTTGTGCTGAACATTTCAAGTGAATATCTTTATTAGATTTCGAGATGCCATCTTAACGGTGAGGAAATTTTATGAAAAACTAAGTCTGATAAAACTGCACTTAAAAGATTTTCTTCCGGTTCGTTTTGCTTCAGACAAAGTATTTTCAAATCGTTATAACTTATTTTCTAATTCATTTAGAAGCAAAATGTAAACGGATTTGGAAAGACGATAGTCCGGCCTACAAGAAAATGTAAAAAAATAACTTTTGCCAGAGTGGTCAAAAATCAGTGTTTTAATCAAAGTTGTAGATATCTGCCAAATTTTAGCAAAATCCGTCAGCGGGAAATGTGAACACAATAACTCAAAACTGCAACGATTAGATGGATAAAATTTGGAATATAACCTAGTTACCAGAATTTTAGATTATTTTAAATTTTGGATCACATTTCACATAGGTTTCACTATCTGTGTCCATGTCTATTTGTGTTTATGTGAGTCTGATTGCTCAAGAACGCAGCAAGTTAAATGAATGACTTTTAGTATGTGATCTTTACACCAAATTTGTAGATCAGTGCCAAATTTCGGACGAAAATAATCACGGGGAAGAGGTACTGTTCCAAAATGCATACTCGACTCTCTTCATAGTACGACGAAGCTAATAACAAAATGCGCTATATTCTGGAAGTATATAGGAGAAAGTCGGGAACAAAATTCTCGCTCCGGTTCGGAATTGCCTTTGCCACACAAAGATATTACTTTCAAGTCCATTGGCAAATAAAATAGTCTAATATGTCTGAAAATTAAACTTCTATGCAAGTGAAGTCTTGAAAATGCAAACCTAAACATTACCAAGCCTAAATTCCTGCTCACATCCTCGATCAACATCTGATCTTTTAATCTCAAAAACTTAACCCTTTCAATCGACTTTTGCCGCAAGTCACCCACCAATATCCAAGATCTGAATGACCTTCAAAAAGACGAATGGCCCTAAGGGCACCTACACAAGTCTACTTCTTAACAATGCATATGCAAACCTCTACAAATGGAATTTTCTAAAGAATCAAAGACTGCCAATAAAGTTTCCGGCAACTCTTTGACATGCGACTTCTTTTTCTGACAATCGCACCATCTGCCACGGTCAACTGGCCACTGAATTATCAGCAGGCCACAATGGACCAGAAAGGGTTGTTGGTCAACCACAGGAAAGAGGAAGGGGTAAAATTCACCCCACATTTCAAAAGGACCAAATTAGTCCATCTATTTGTCCACACCTTGACCAGATTAGGATCTTGAGGCCGCAAAAGGGGCATGGTAAGAGGGGTCTTTTTAGTGATTGCCGCGGAATTCAACCCTTCCCTCCCAACTCAGGTGATTGTGGGTTTAGATAGTTTTGTGTGCTCTGTGTTCAAAGCCACTCCCCTCCAATTGGGGCTTTTAACATGGATTTCAGGAGGAAGAAAAGGAATTCGGCAATTTTCGGTGCTTCTACGAATCTTTCTAAGAGTTTTGTCTTAACTTTGGAAGCCCCCTTGAAGGCTTTGCACCACGGAAGGCAACTTGAAAAGGGTTCTGAACGAAAAAATTCAAGAATGTGGAGTAAGTTCATATGAGTGGTATGAAAAAGTACAAATTGTTTGCAAAATATCGCTGTTTATTTTCCAAGATGTATTATTGGCTGAAACAGTCTCCATGATTCAAGGTTTAAGGAGAATTTACAAATGCAATTAATTCCGAAAAAGCATTCGTTGCCGTGCTAAAAAAATTCGCAAAGCATAAAAAATTAACAAATGTTATTCTCTTATAAAAAGAGGAGTATTTTCTCCTATACTTTACGTAAGGATGTCACTTAAAATGTATGGTGAAAAATGAGATATATGGCGTATAAATGATATAGGAGTAGTTATCAGCTTTACTTTTAGGATGAATAATATTGGATTAGTTATCATATATTTCTTATCATAAAAGTAAAATTATATCAGTTTTATAGCTTTACTTTGATTTAATACTTTTTGATAAAAGTATTATATCAGTTTTAGGCTTTGCCTCCAAAAATGATCATTATGCCATCATATTCATTATATTTGAACGGTTTAAATGATTGAGCTTCTTTCAATAAACATGTTTTTGCTTTTCTAGTGATTTCTATACACATCCATTTCTAAATACAACAAAAACATTCAGAATGAGTGGAACTCTATAAACAGTTCGGGGGGACACGGGGACACAAAAATCAACAAGTCAGTACATCTTAAACGGTTAGCAATTGATATCTAAATACCATATAATTTTTAAGCGTCTTTGCCTTTCTATATTTTTTATTGATCACCTATCTCGCACTAATTCTGATGAATTTGCACCTCCATCCAAAGAATTTGGATATTAAAGTCGAAGTGTCTTACGTGTTGCTTAAAATGTATTTACATATTTTTACTTTCTCGTCTTCGAAATATACAAAAAGTGGAGGTGTTTCATTATCCAAAAGATTTGACCTGGAGATTTTAATGATTCTCCACCTTTTAGACCTCTCTGAGTCCAAAAGACCTATTTTTGGAATTTCATCTGTCTGTCATCGGTACTGTACCGTTACAAGATAACAATAAATAAAAATAAATAAATAAATAAAAAATAATAGCAAATAAATAAATAAAAAATAATGAACAAATCGTCGCTCAACAAGCAACATTTGAATTTTTTGAAATTTCAAAGAGGAAGAAAAAATTTAATTTTTCGCAACCAATAACGAATATTTCTTAATTTTTTTCACATCTGGTAGAAGCATAAGGTTTCATGTTCCTATTAGATGTGAAAAAAAAAATCCAAAAAAATTTTTCGCAACCAATAACAAATAAAGTTTTCTCTTCCTCTTTGAAATTTCAAAAAATTGATATAGGTAGTGTTAAATAAAAAATATGAAATACTGTGCGGCGAAATAAAAAAATATAAATAAAAAAATAATAATAAGTAAATATAAAATAACGAGTTAGGCAAATTATATTTTGGATGTGGTCTTCACATCAAATTTGTGGATTTGTATTAAATTTCGGACGAAATCCATCGAAGAGAAGTCAGCCTGTCGTCCGTCCGTCTTCATTTGAGCAGATAACCCCAAAACACACCAACTAAATGAATGAAATTTGTCATACTGATATATCATAAGTATGGTAGATCTGTACCAGACATTGGGCTATATCCTTCAAAGAATAGACTGTCTTACATATTTGTCTATCCGTGTGTATAAGAACACACTGAGAAAAAAATTCTGGCAGAAAAACCATATTTGTATGGTAATGGCATTTCTGGTAATAAAACCAGAATTCTGGTGATAATTAACAAAATTTACGGTATTTAAATCATTTATTTAATAATCTTACTGTTCGTTCTGGTAACGGTTTACGAGAATTTCTGGTTTTCGAAATTATGGCTCTTTTTACCAACATGTTTAGTAAAATTACAATACAAGTTAATTTATCAGCAAAAACGGTTTTCATACCATATACTTCGTTTTTTTACGAGAATCACGATAAAATTACCAGATTATTCCTCAGAAAGTATCGTTCATTTTACCATATGTCTGGTAATTTGACCATGTTCAAACCTCTGGCACCTACCAAATACAATGGTATTAGTGAATTCATTTTTTTTATCATGCCAGATGTTAAATCTCACCTCTTCATATAACTTCATTTCCAAACTGAAACTTTCATCACTAAGTGAAACTGAACCCACTAAACAGATACATAAAACAGACGCCACTATGGATTGATCCATCCGGGTATAGAATCGTTTCACACTTCAAACCTTCATTAATGTCCTTATTTTGAGTGATTTATTGGTATACTTGAGGAAGAACTTTAACTACTTCCATCCAACAAAGTGCCGCCGCATCTTTCTGTGTTCGCTCGGCCATGTTTAGCATGACGGGACATTCTCGGATTGGCGGTATTTGGATTTAAAAGCTAAAGGAGTGGGGATTTGAAGAACTGGTACAGGAGTTTACTGGTAAGTACTAAATTTTATTTTGAATTCATTTTTCGGTAATGTTGAATTAAGTATATATCTATTTAAATTATTTGTGAGTATGTATTTAAATAAAATTTCTCATTTATTGAAAGTTAAAAATTTGTCAGCTGAGTAAATTGAATGTCGAAGAAAAAAAAATATATATATGTATATATATGTTCACAAGAATACTTTATTTGTAGTTTCTTTTCATGTCATTCATATTAAACTTTTTTTTTGTTTATGCCGAGTCGGTGGCCTTCGACCCCCATTACATTTGAATTTATAAATTAAACGTAA
Organism: Araneus ventricosus; assembly: GCA_013235015.1. NCBI lineage: Eukaryota > Metazoa > Arthropoda > Arachnida > Araneae > Araneidae > Araneus > Araneus ventricosus. The sequence goes on from BGPR01010756.1 coordinate 8,805, forward strand.
AAATCTTTAAATAATTAGCAAATTTCTTAGCTCATTTTCATAGCTGTTTTACGATGTTCTCATAGCTGTTTTTACGATGTGAAAAAAATGAAAATATTTTGTTCACTTCCTTAATGCATTTAATGTATTCTTCATCGATGTTCTACCAATAATTTAATATTTAATTGCCGTTTATTTTTAAATACCTTTTCCTCATAAGTCAATTAAGTTTAAGTTCGTTTTGCTACCATTTCCTGAAATAAAATGTCGAAATTTTACTTTTTTTAAAAATTAAGATTATGAATACTAGGTTATTAAACAATTATTACAAACGTATGAAGATATGTTTAATTTTATTTTCATGTGTATGGTGAAAAGGAATGCATCAAAATTATTCAATTTGCAATAGTTTTTTTGTTACATCAGATAATGGTAAAAGCAAAAATTAAATAATTTGATATTTTATGTATCATCATTTTTAAAAGACAGACTTTTATTCACTATGAGCTTTGTATTCTAAAATATATTTACATTGCTGCAATGTTTTTTCCTTTTTTTTTTATCTCCATATTCATTACCGAAAACTTCTATTAATGGTTGTCAGTTTTAATATAGGGAATATTTGATCAGCTTGTATTTTGATTTATTAGTATTTTAATAGTAGTGTAGTTGCTCCAGTTTTGGCCACTGCACCAGTTTTGGCCACATTGGATATGTTTTTCCAATAATTAAACCAGTAATTTCAAATCAACTAATAAGAAGCATTCAAATACTTTAAACAATCCTTATTTTACTATTTTCAATCTGATTGGTTCATTTTTCTCAAACATGTGATTTGTAAAAAAATTAAATGCATGAGCATTTATTGTAAACTCACAACTGTTAAGGTTTTTGTTAAGGAACAAGTATTTGCAGTTTTTCATCATCAAGCTCTCAGAATTAAATGATTAATCTAAAACTTATTACCCTTAGGGTTATTGAGGTAAGCTTTCTTTTTATTCTGATTTCATATCAAAATTAATTATTTTTAAGATTAAATGGGCGGTGGCCAAAACTGGTACTTGAAATTTACTATATGTGCCAGTTTTGGCCACACATAAATTAGCCACATGTTTTAAACCATTACATAAATTTAAAAATTCCTGGATGAAATAAAATCAACTAATTTAGTTTTGTTTCTAAAATAAAAGTAACTGATTTAGTTTTGTTTGTTTTCATTTTACATAGTAATGGCTCCAATTAAAAATAAGAAGGCAGGTAGCATTTCCATAAAAAAATTTTGCTACTCACTATCGAAAGTTGGTAAAGGCCATTCAAAATGGAATGTCAAAAACATCTCCATTTTGAATGTTTACCTCACATTTATGTTAGAAAATTTCAACTTGAGGAACCTGACTCGAATGATGAGGAATATTTTTTTTTGTATGCATGGATTGCTCTAATTTTAAAAATGATTAATGAATTTGATTAATGTTGTAATTAAAAATTATAAAAATACATATTTGTGGATATTGTTAGTGAGTATAATAATGCAAATTCTTGATTTGTAAGATTTTTAAAAAAATTTATGCTTTTGCAATGTTAAGTTTATTCCTCTCCCCATTTTTTTTTTTCATATTTTATCAAAAAAAAAATTATACAAGCATATATAATTTGTATTTTATCAACGAAATTAAATTATAGTTTGTATTTTACAACCAAATTAAATTATTCTTTTCTGCATTTTTGTTTATTTTTTTTAAACTGAAATCTGCAGCTAAAATCAGTTTATGTAAATTTTTTTACATATCTTTATAAATTCCTCAAAAAAATCACATTTAAAATAACAGAAAATAATGTACTAAACTATATATTGCATAAAAATGATTTATTTTTACTTAAAATTCATTAAAATGTCTGTTAAAAATATAATATTAGTGTGGCCAAAACTGGTGCATAGAGGTGGCCAAAACCAATTCAGTGCAAATTGGGTAATTTATTTAAAAAATTAATAACTCAAAATCTGAAATATTCTTCAGAAAAATGTCATAACTAGCAGAAAGCCAATAAAATTTGCTAAAGAATAGTATATATAGTAGTAGTAAAGAATAGTATGATTTAAACAGTCATCCACTGTGAAATTTCCATTTCAAATTTTCTCTTAAGGTTGTCAAAACTGGATCATCTACCCTATAATTATTAACATTAGGATAGTGTTTGATACCTTATTGGACTTTTAAACTTTGAATTAGATTTTAATCTAATCTAAATGTGAGTTTGTTTTTCCTTTTTTTCTGATATTTTGATGTCACAAGTTTATTAATTTGCTTAATGTATAACTCGCAATATTTTAGTACCCAATTGTAGTAACTCAAAATAATTTAGTGGCTAATTGTTGTGTAGAAAGAAATTTGTAAAAATACTAAAAATGTATTCTAGAATTTTTTGATTGATTGCAATTGTATTGAAAAATAAGTTATTTTTACAAATTTGTTCATAGAAAATGCCGGTACTCAAGCATTCAAAGACAAAAAATCAAACTACAATTATTTAATAGGACTATGTAAAATATATTATGATTGTTTTCAGGAATATAGTTTGTACTTTATAGAATGTGTAATCTTGTCTTTTAGTTTAGTTTTTGCAAAGTTAAAATAGTATCAAATTTTAAACAAATGTTTTCATGTAAATTAGATTAAGCATTAAATGAACACCTTTATTCGCACTCTTACTGTAAACCTTAAGAAGGAGATTAATGGTGAGTTTTCTAAAAATGCACATTTTTGGTCATTTGTTTTGATATTCTGATGCAGAAAAGAATAGATTTTTGTCAATGTAGTCGAAAACGGCAAAAGTATTAAGTGTAATACGAATTAACAAGCTAATATGTTAAATATTTTAGCTGCTTTTTTATGTTAACACATATGTATTTTCACAATTCTTTCTTCAACTTTGTTGTTTTCTGTATTCTATTTGTAAACTTCTTGCATAAATATAATATGAAAATTATCAAAATCAAGTTATCATAAGAACAAATTGAAAGAATGTTACTATTACGTTTTGTTTCCTTCATAACTTGAACATCTTTCTATTATTTATACTGTGCTTCTTAAAACTGTTATATCTAAAATTATATATTTTTTATGAAGAATATGGATGGGTGGAATTTGTATAATTCTTTTTTGTGTTTAGATTTTTTTTTACTTTCATATCTATGCATTTATTTATAGTTTTTCAAAGAATTGAAAAAAAGTAAATTGTAAGCAACTTATAATCGACATATAATAAATTGTAATGGTAAAATTACTTAATCTTATTTTTGGAGAAATTACTATTCTCTTTCTTTACTGGACAACTCTAAAGCAACAATGTAGTAACTAAAATTAAATTTACGCAAGTTATGAAAATATTGAAATAAATAAGATGTATAAGGTTCAATATAATTTTTGAACATATCGAATAGCTATTCTAAATATATGCTGCTAAATTATATCGAATACATAATTGAAACATTTTTAATTTGATCAATTATTATATTTATTAATTTACAAAATAAATATATAAATCTGAATGATTTTCATTTTTATTTAATTATTTATTAAGAAAGTTAACCTATGTTAAGATGCAATAGTTTTGAGTAATTGGGTAGTTTTCCACTCCAGGTTTTTAAGTACATTGTAGAGTTAAATTTCATTGCTCACACAAACATAAGGGATTTTAGAGAAAGAAACTGAGATTTTAGAAGGGAACATTACCTAAAACTCTAAATACATTTATTTATGTTTAAGTACTTTTGAAATTGGATTCACTTCTTTTGGAACAACGAGGTCACTTCACTTGATTTGTGATGTAAATATAAAAATTCTGGTATGATATACGAAATTTTTCTGTAATTCTATTTTTCGAATATAAATTATTTTTCAACAAAAAAAAATCAATTTTCTTTGAAAGAAAAAACTGTCGCTTTTTTTAAAATATATTTAGTTTTACATATTCTTAAAACGTTCACGGGTAGCGTAGCTTAATATAATATTCAGAGAAGATTCCAAAAGTGGAGCCACTAAAACACAAAGGTCTAGGAAAGACACATGTATTCAAGGTGTCAGTTTATAAGATTGAGACAATATAATTTTTTTTTTATTTCTATGGGAACAAAATTTTCTTCCCCTGCAAATTACCTTGAAAAATCTTATGTGCTAAAACCGCTAGCACGTTTTCACAAATCATGATCAAGACTTATAAAAATGGTGTTATTATCCAATAAGAAAATTTTGTCAAACAAAATAAGCAGAATAAATGTAATGCTTTGTTGAGAAGTTTTAATAACAGTGATTTTGAAAATGTTCTCATTTTGAGGCTACTAAGCATCTCTGTATTAATATGCACATATCGTTTATCATATGGATTTAGTCTACCTATTCATAACAAAAGAATTGTAATTAAATGGTTAGTTTTTGAGAAAAAACAAATATTTTGAAAATTGTTGAACACGAGTTGAACTTATTTCGTTTATTACAGTTAATGGAAATTTTGTATTTATACAAATAGCACAATTTTAAAATCTCTGATCATGCTCGTTCAAAATGTACTGAATGTATAAATTTTAATACGGAAGTTGCAGTGGGAAGAAATTTAGTTTATATAAATAATGCCTCTATTGAGGTATGAAAGTCAGATAATATCAATTGAGGAATGAAAATCGGAACAAACATCTTGAATATATGTTTTATAAGCCATATATTTTGACAACCCATTTTACCTTACCCGACTCTATTCAGGGTTCCCAGAAGCCCTCAAAATGCACTAATAGGGCACTTATTTGCATATTTATTTTTAGGGGCTTAAAGGCATTATTCATAATTTAAATGATTTTTCAATATTTCATAATTTTTCTTTTGTTAGGTTACCTCAGATGTTGAAGGAGATTTGCAGTGTTGGAAATTTCGAAGCCAACAATTTCTGCACTGTATCCGAGAATGAATCGATGTAGTCAAGTCCTTACTCTTTATCGCAGAATATCACTTAAGCATAACATTTAAAGTTATATCAAATTGAAAAAAATTGTATTTTGTCATTTTCTGTTATTTATTTTGTAGTTTGCTGTGTGCTAAAGATTTTTCTTATGTTCATTTGTATTTGTTCACAGATATGATCCTAATTTTTATTATATTTGTGCCTTCAACAGTTGTCTCATAATATTTACCACTTTTTCGTCATTTAAAAAGCACCTGTATCAACATGATGAATTTAAAACTAAAAATACAAATATGTTAACTTATAGAACATTTGGATTTAAATCTTTTCTAAAGTGTAAGTTTATTTCACATTTTAAGGAACATGATATTATTTTCTGCCCTCTAAAGAATTGTCAGCTGAAATATACAGTTTATTCTTCTTTTAAGTCACATTTGTCAAGGTATCACTCTTGTTATGTGTTAAATGATTTTAAGTGAGATCTTAACACATGTCAAAAACAGAAATCAGGTACAACTGTC
>BGPR01010756.1:28309-51215 GCA_013235015.1 Araneus ventricosus
CACACACACACACACACACACACACACACACACACACACACACACAGCCTTTTATATATAGAGAGAAGATATTAAACAAATCAATATAGCACACCTATAATATGCACAACTGCAAACACATTAACTTAATAAAAAATATATTAGAACGGTGCCTTTCAAAATAGGATTTTTCAGCCAGATTCCGCCACCCCTTGATAAAAATAACTCATACACTGTCTCTATTTGAATTTTTTTTTTTCAATTGGTATACATGTTTATGTAACACTAGCCGCCTACGGCGACCATCTTATTCGCCGGGAATGTAATTTCAACTGAATCTGTTATGCTTTATTTGATATTCATGGTTCCATTAATAAAGTAATTTTAAACTTCAAATTGCGATAGACATTTGACCCGCATTCTTTTCGTATCCTTACAACCTACATTCCCTCGCCGATCCTGCCCACCCATAGGGTTTAGGGCCAAAAGGAATCGGCGGGGAGAGGGGACCCCCAAGCACGCCGAGGGAACAGCGGGCCCCGGTCCCACGGGCAAGATTTATTGATGTCAAATTAAGCAATACAGACATTGCCCTGTAACAGGGGCAGTAATTAAAATACAATATAATTGGACACATAAAAGCAAATACAAAAAATTAAAAAATGACAACATATGACGACACAAGCACACACACACAGACACACAACAATACACACGACCAAGTCGTTAAAAAATCCAAGAAAAAGTCAAAAAATTTAAAATATTTATCAATACTAAAAATGCGATGGAAAAACCAAGGAAAACATCCCAGGGCAAGGAAACATTAAAATTACAGTATTCAAAATTCCAACAGGAAGACAAAACATTAAAAGGTAAAAAAAAAAAAAAAAAAATCGGCCCACTTCCCCCGAAGGGGCCCTCTCTACATGATAATGCCGAAGATTCCCAGTCTTTTCGTATCCTTGCACTTTCTTCTGCTCCTTCTCTACATGAACGTCCCGAATGGAATTAAGTAACTGTCCGTGTCATGTAACACCTAATTGGACGTTGTCGGCATTAACTTTGCTTTCTAATTCCGTATGTAAAATATGTATTTGAATTCAGCATTAAAATTACGCGACTCATTTTACGCCCAACAGCATGCTAATTGGCTTAAAACATGCTGCTAAAAAGAATTAAATGGTAGCAACTATAATTAGCCCAGTAGTTGGGTAGTTGAATTCGGAATTAATTAGGGAAAAGCTGGAAATTATTTTAATCCCTTCAGTTTAGGTCTGGAATGAACATACTAAGTTTCCCCCCTCCGGCGAGGTGAGCGTTAGCCGCTGAGTGCAGATTTGTAGTCAGAAAAATAGGACTTTTTTCAATAATCGAGCAGTATCTCAAAAACAACTCATGCTATCAAAAACATTGTAGTGCAAAAGTTGTAGAGCTTGAAATTCTGAATAAAATGAGTACCAACACTTTTTATATTCAATCAAAATTAAGCTCACAACTGCGCTTCAAAGTAGTATTGCCTAAATCGCTAATCAAGGGCTTGAAGCGAGAAGGGACCAATTTATAGGTTCACCCTACCTCCAATTATTATATATACATTTTAAATTTGATCATGATGCTTTTATAATTATTTCAAGGCTTTATTTAGTATATTTTGAAGGGAAAAAACCGCTGTTATTATGATTTAACAAAGGAAAACATCACACGAAAGCTTCAGCAATGGTTGAAAGCGTGCTTATTAATTAGAAACAACGGATTTCTCATCCGAGAGAAGTTCTTCAAAATAACTCAAAGATTCTTCTGTATTCAGATATTTCACGGCATTTTAAATAAATTACCTGTTATTTTTCAAAATAAATCTTCAAAAATTATAAACTTCGCTTGAAATACAAAAAATGATTTCAATAAAAATGTATCATAAACAAAATTGCCACGAACGGAGAAGAGTAATATACAACCAACATTAAAGAAAGACTCTGAAGGAATAAAAGTTCCCAGTTCTCTCTTAAGTAAGCAACTTGCATTGTACAAGGGACATTGTTATTGTTGTGGCGATTAGTGAATATTTACCTATCTATGGGCATATGGGAAACACGTGTTCCATCCATCGATAGTTAAAATACAAACACAGAGAGAGGATGCGTTGATGACGTCGCCTTAAGGCGTGTTGTGGCAGGCAAAGGAATAATTTCCCTTCATCCTGAAGAAATATGGCAAAAAGCACTTCAATGAAGGGGCCACAATAGCTTTTGATGATTATCCTGAAGATGCAATGGAAAGTACAAAATCGGTAGAACGTATCAGACGAACAAAGAAACACATATCTGGTTATGTTATGTTGATGAATCGATGTCAGCCACTATGTCCCAAGAGAAATTTTTGATCAAATTATAAGAACAAGCAAAGGCTTATAAATATGTTATGTGTTAAGTTTCAAAATGAAGGTTTTGTTGTGAAGCAAGTTGAGGAATATGCTGATTACCTAATAATCAAAAGTGCTTTGGAAATAGAGAAAAGGTCACAATGTGTTGTGGTTGTTGGTGAAGATATCGACCTCTTGGTGATAATAGCAGCATCTACTAATTCCGAAAACATTTTCTTCTTAGAGGTAAAGCAGAAGTGTGCAGCAACCCTGAACATTGCTCCACAAATAAGGGACGATATTTTGTTTCTTCATGCGTTCAGTGGTCGAGATATCATATCTAATACCCACGACGGCCCAGCCTACCCAAAAAGGGTGTAAAGCAAAGATATCATATCTACTCTTTTCAGGCAGGTGAAGACGAAATTTATCAATGTTCCGAACTGCAACAAGTTGTGAACATTCTCCGTGATGAAAATGCATGCCCGTATGACATAGTTGAAGCAGGACAGAAAGTTTTGATAGCCCTGTATGGGAGAAAGAAAAGTGAAGAAATAAGGGATTCTCTGATATTTAAACTTTTCCAAAAATCACTAGTAAAAAATAATTTCATTTTAGTATTTCTCCCTCCCACTACAGCAGTTGCACGTGAACACTCTCTCCGTGCATACCTACAGTTCAACATTGGAGTGGATTTGCCAAAAGGCCCTTAGATTGGTGTTGGAAAGAAACCAAACATGGATTGTTCTCAGTCACCACCCACAAGGAACCAGCTCCTCCAGCCCTTCTCTCTATGATGTCATTGCAAGTGCGCAAAAGGGTGCAATTCGACTTGCACCTGTAGGAAATCTGGTATTAAATGTTCTACAATTTGCTATCATTACAAAGGACAAAGGTGTACAAATTCTCTAGAAGATAGCATCATTACAGACTTAGCTAACCAAGAGGCTGAAATCAATATCAGGATGGAGGAGATAATTTTAGAAGTTGACTTGGAGGAAGAATATCAAAAGTTGCAAGTGGAGAAAAGTGACAGAAAGCAAACCGACATTAATGATTATGACTAACCTTAAACATCTAAAAAATTGAAATATATCTAAAACTTTTTATCTATTTAATATCACTTTAATTATGCGTAATTAAATAATAAGTATTAAACTGAAAGTCGTTTTTTGTCATTACTCTCTCAGTCATTGCTGAAGCTTTCGTGTGATGTTTTTCTTTGTTAAATCATGATAACAGTGGTTTTCTCCTTCAAAATATACTAAATAAAGCCTTGAAATAATTATAAAAGCATCATGATCAAATTTAAAATGTATATATAATAATTGGAGGTAGGGTGAACCTATAAATTGGTCCGTTCTCGCTTCAAGCCCTTGATTAGCGATTTAGGCAATACTTTGAAGTGCAGTTGTGAGCTTAATTTTGATTGAATATAAAAAGTGTTGGTACTCATTTTATTCAGAATTTCAAGCTCTACAATTCTTGCATACAATGTTTTTGATAGCATGAGTTGTTTTTGAGACATTGCTCGATTATTGAATAAAGTCCTATTTTCTGACTACAAGTCTGCACGCAGCGGCTAACGCTCACCTCGCCGGAGGGGGAAAACTTAATATGTTCATTCCAGACCTAAACTGAAGGGATTAAAAGAATTTCCAGCTTTCCCCTAATTAATTCCGAATTCGGCCTTTTTTTTACGACCCAACCACTGGGCTATATCGTTAAGCTATTGGATTATTTCTTAAGAAAGTAAAATCCAAGGACATTACCTTATCTTTCAACAATGGAAGAGAAACGCGTAGATAACAAAATTTAAAAATTTACTTATAAAATTAGCCAGCTTTTCCGGTCACTATTGTTTTTTCTAAATATAATACCTAGTTTTAGGCAATTAAAATGAAATAAAAATTTAATTTTTTCCGCAAAAAGTGGAGAACGACAGGTGAAGGAGACGCCACTGTAAGCGAATCTGAATAAAACAGTGAATTACTGTATCCGGATAAAAAGTCATGCATGACGTACATTTATTTCGCTACTCTTAAAAGTGATATTTTACTTTTATTCCAAAGGACTGAATTTTTTATTATTTGGGTACCAAAGATCTTATTTCACTTCTTCATGGCTTCGCACCTTCTTCCTACCCCCCAACTCACACAGGGGTGTATCCCACAGGTGAGAATGGTTATCCTACTTTGAAAGCATTTCTTCGGAAATTTTGAGAGATAAGGTTGTTGAAGACATAATGCATTATATTGATAACCACAAACGAACGAATTACTTCGACCATCATAGGCATGCGGATAACCTGAATAACCCGGCCGCCGCGACAATTAATCGGGCTCTGTGGCCCTCGCATAATAGCCCTTATTACTAGCGGCTCATTCGACGACCCCTCAAACAGAGGAACGACCCGTAATCGGCGAGGGGAAATTCAATCTCCACCATTACTATACCCCGCCAAAGAGTGAGACTTTTACTTATACGGCAGGTTCTCATCCCCATATTTGAGGTTCCCCCTTAAGTGGGAATTCACATTATATTGATAAGTAAGAATCTTTAGAATATATTTATTAAACCACGCTTAGATATGAAATAGTACAACGAAAAAATGATAAAATGAAGAAAAAGTTATCAGTGAAACTGCGGAAAAAGAAGTGCATGAATTATTTCAAATGAGTTACAGTAATTTTTTTACAGCCTAAATATGGTTTCAAGTTTTGAAAGTCAGGACGAAAAGTGTATATGTTTTATTAACAAAATCTCTTTAAAACTTAATTTTGTTATTTGGGAGATGAAATTTTTCTTATTAATTAAAATATGATAAATTCACTAAATTTTTTATATCAAAAGATTATTTTTTGTAACATTTTTTTATTAAATAGATGGCAGTTTTAATTCTTGCTGTAAAAGTGTTTATCAATTCATTTTATTGATAGCTTGTCTGAGCACCGATAGTTCTAAATAATGCCCGAAGATGGCAGCACGATATCATAGATGAGCATTCTTGATTGCATTGCATTTCTCTTTAGTTTTATTTTTGCCCTGCAGATGGCGATACGAGAATAATCTAAATATGGAATTTTGCGAAGGCAAAACCGAAATGAAAAACAGCACTGTTGGAACTGTTGTCTGATTAATATTAATGAAATTTGAATTTAGAAACAGTTTGAATTTATTTCAGTATGATCTCGAAGGTAATAACTGTGAAATTCTAGAAATAAAAATATTTGTGCTATGTATGATAATTGGAAGATCAAATCTTGCTCTGGTTTGTGAATTAAGATATTTTAACCAGGAAATTTATAAATTTAGAATTTAATGTAATCTAAATTCTATTATAATATAATAAATTTCAAGTACTTTAATAAAATACTCTTCGTCTCCCACATGGTCTAGTGGTTAGGATACCTGGCTCTCACCCAGGAGGCCCGGGTTCGATTCCCGGTGTGGGAAGTTTCTTTTTATTTATGTTGTTGTCTGTTTTATTTTTCATTTTATTGCTGCATTTTTCTGAACACTTCCCCCCCCCCAGTGGCTCACATTCCCCCCAGTTAGTGAGAAATGCTTTAATTCTTTTGTAATTCATATTTAAAAAGGTTATCTTACGTATAGAAAAACGAATTATTTGCGAATTGTTTTTTTAGAAAAAACTGATCCGTTTGAAAAAAGTTTTATTATGAAGCAATGTCAGCTTTTTAAAAAAACAGAGCTTCAACCATTAATGCAAGGCTACGTTTTTAATTAAATTTAGTTCCAAGTAAACAAACAAGCGAAAAAAAACCCATGTAAATGCAGCTTATTGACATTAACGATTGCCATGCAGCAAAAATTGTCACTATTTATAGCGTAAGTAGTGTGAATTTTCACGATATTATATTGCTCTATATTTAAACATCACCAGGAAGTACCTTTTTGCTCAATTGTATTGTATTCTCAGCGTTAAAAGGCGTATCTGAATATGCAGTATCTGATCAAAAGTATCCGGACACGTTTGGATTTTTACAATTTTTAGAATTTCTCCTGAAAGGCTGAACTGACTGCCCTTGAACTTCTATCATGAAAAGAATAGACTCTAACTCACATTTTACAGTGAAGCTTCGGTCCTGAGGGCAATTAGGGGGTTACCAGAAAGAGATGAAGACAAAAAAAAAAAAAAAAAACCCTTCGACTCATCCCGTTTCAAAGAAAGCTTATAACGAGATGAAACTTTCATCAATGGTTATGCTTGATGTGCATAATATTTACATACATTTTCGTAAACACAGCACAAATATTCGGGAAGATATAAAGGTTTTCGTAAAAAATCACAAATTTTACCGCATGGTTCTTGCTTATAACATGCAGAGTTTTCCATTAAATTGTACAAAACTTACAGAAAAAATGACAATATGTTAGAAAAGCAATGTGTAAACATTTGGAATAAAAACTTTGAATATTAGAGAAAAAAAGAGTAGTTGTAGTAAATAATTTTTTACTGCGCATGCGCGAGACACAGCATAATTTTTCTTTCATAACTTCAAAGCCAAATATGTAGGGCAACTTGTGTAAAAATTCCAGTGAAATACCTTTGAGATTTAGAAAGATATAAGCATTGCAGTGAGCAGAATTTTTGCTTCCCTCTAAGAGAAACAAAACGATGAGGATTTCCCCACAAATGGATATTTTGATGCAGACTTACATGCCGTGTCGGGAAAGGAAAAAATTATGGCGCTTTTCGATCTAAAGTTAAACGCTTATAGCTCCACAACCAAATAACATAGAGAGTTGGTTTTAGTTTCATTTAACAGAGAAAGGTAGACAATGAAGATTGCAAAAATAATTTTAGAATTTGTAATTGCGGTTTAGCCACAGTCGAGTTGCAAAGTTGGTGAAAATCAAGAAGAATTTTATATAGATAGAGTCACATAGTTGCAATAGACTAATAGTCACTATAAGCTATAAAGTTAATAGTCACATAGAGCTACTTTAGTCACAGAAATTCACAGTTCAGTAAGGTAAGTAAGTCTACGCCCTTCAATGGGGGACTTCAGCATTTTTTTAAATTTTTTAAATCGATTTAAAATGCTTCGAAACGAACAATAACATTTAAAAAAAATTCTGGACAGTTTTTTTTTTTAATTTGCAGTCAAAATTCGCCTCTCAGAAAGCGCGGGAAAAACGATCCATTTTGGCGCGCAACGAGTCTGACGTCATAGTTGCTTGACAGGGGAGACACACGCTTCCTTCCCGTTCGCTTTCTATAGAGATTCCCTTTTTTTCTATATTTTCCGACTATCTCATCAGATAAAATAATGTCGGCAAGATACAAGTATTGTATTGTTCCTAAATGTAGTAATACAACTGTAACGGCACCCGATAAATTATTTATCGATGTGCAAAAAATTATGTTATTCGCAAAAAGTGGTGTAAAGCGATGAAGAGAGATCCAAAGCTTAATCCGGAATTATCAGCAAGCAGCATTCGTCATGTCTGTGGAGATCATTTTGATGCGAGTTATTAATCCATATTATATCTATTAAAATTGTATATCATGAAGCACAGTAAATTCAGAATTCGATATCTTTTTTGTTTTTAAAAGAAGTATAAGGTGAGGTTAGCAGCCAAAAAAAGATATTTTAAAGCAAATAGTTAAGTTTAATTAGTTTTTTCCCGTTTGATTACATGGAATTTTTCTTTTTATTTTTTTACGAAGAATTGTCCAACGTCAATTAAATTTATCAGAAACACAACTGTAAAAGTAGGTGATGTAAAAACTTAATTTTGAAGAGAATTTTCAAAAGGTTTCATTGTGTATGTTTGAACACATTATCAGTGGCGTAGCCAGACTAAGTGTCCCCCGGGACATAATATGAGTATTTCGCCCCCAATGGTCATCAGTGGATTAGCAAGTAGAAATGTCGCCAGGGGCATGGCTTCATTTTTTCGCACTTTTATCATAATTGGCTTTAAAAAGTGGCATTAAGGGTTAATCGCACTAAGGGTTTGTCTCCATGGCGCCAGGGCATCTAAACTCCCCCTTGCCTCCACCGTCTCTACACCACTGCACTTTATTAATATAAATAGAAGTGTAAAATAAGATAAATTAGAAATAAAAGCAGGTCGCTCTTTTCGACACTCTGTTAGGCCGTAAAGGTGAAGAAGTTACAGTTTTTTATTTGTTGTCCATGCACTTTAGTAGAATTTAATTTTATTTTAGGACGGACCTCCACATTTTGAATCGTGATCGAATGATGGATACGCCAGCATAATCGGAATTCTCATCTCCAATTTTCCACAACACATCAGCAGGAGAACGCTTAACCTGACGGATTGGAGATTCCCAGTGGCGTAGCGTCTTGCGGAAGCGTCGCCAGTTTTAAGGGGTGCCATGTAGTTAAAACGTCACTGCGTTTGTTCCATTTTTTAAAGCAAAAATAAGTATAAAAATAATACCTTATTCCGGGTGCTATTTAAGCATGCTAAGCCACTAATTGATGACGTAAAAAAAATGTTCCCCTGGCACCATTTACCTTCGCTACGCCACTGGCCATGATGACAAAAATTAATGCTTTTATGTCACTTTTTTAAGTCAAATACGAAAAATACCATGCCCCGGGAGCTGTTTACACAATGAGTTATTTGACGGTTGGTCACGTGATCTTGAGGAGTTAGGCGTGACCTCCTATTGCACGCAATATTTACCTCAATGTAAACAGTGGCGGCGTGTGGGTGGAAAAAGTGAAGGGGCAAAAAATTTCTAGACATCTAAAAGTACCCGGGAGGGTAGGGGGTAGAAACCAAATTTAAAAATTTAGTTACAAAATTAGCTAGCTTTTCCGGACACTATTGCCTTTTTATAATTCCTACTTTTAGCTAAAAATAAATAAAAATTTAATTGTTCTTTCAAAAAGTAGAGGGCGACTGCCACCCTCGTCCCGCCACTGAATGTAAATTCACCTTTAGGCAGTTAAATGACGTGCAGTTGCGTTTTCCATGTGATTGCGATTTCCTTAGTCGTTTTCACCAACTTCACCTCATTGCAAGAGATTTTAATCGCATCGAATTGTTACAGGATACCGCATCCGGCGATGCACGTGGTTTCATTTTAGAACGGAAATATGAACTACATTAACAATATGTTGCCAGTGGGGATCTGTCAAGGTTTTCCGTAAAAAATGTTAACTGAACAAAAACATCCTTCTTGCATAATAGACAAACTTCTCGGTGCACTTTGTTTAATTTTCCAAATGCATTTCATTTATCTTAGAGCTCTTTCATCAAGTTTTTGTTTAAAACAAATGAACGTTGCGTATCATCAATATTTTAAATGGAACCAAGAATTTTCATATTTCTTCCTTAGTTGCTGATAAAAGAATGCGTATTCTCTCTCTTGAGGGAACATTTGATGCACATGCGCGATTGGTAAACGATAATGTAATTATAATTCTTTTCATTTTTTTTCTTGTATGATAGTTAGATTTAGGCTGACTCCTTAGCCTTTTGGATTTTGTGATTAATGATGTCAAAGACTATCAATTTTAGAGCATGATAGTAGTTACACAGCAATCAAATGTGTTCAATGTATTCTGTCCTTTCTATTTCCCGTTATAATGTAGTTTAAAAATTCATATGTAAGCATTAAATTGCTTCTGCTCGTTGTATTAAATTCACTTAGGGAGAAAGGAAAGAAAGGTCAAATTCACAATTAAAAAGAAAGGAAGTGATTATTTTCAGGTACTGTACCTGCGGATAAAACGTTATTTGCAGGTACCATACCTACGAATAATTCGTTATTTGCAGGTACTGTACCTGCGGATAAAACATTATTTGCATGTACTGTTAAATTCAAAATCATTCTGTAGGACGTTTCCAGTCAGTTTATTTTCCCTATTTTCTACAAGATTGTTCTTTTTTATACTTGAGATTATGAAATTTAATGTTATTTTGCGAGAGTTTTTGTTATTTTAGCGGAAACACCCGAGATGCTTTTCGTTTCTGTTATCTGGTTTCCCATGATTCTGATTTAATTTTCGGTAAACGCTTCAAAACATTTTTGAAGCGTTTGTTGATGAAATTGCAGCTATTTAATAAAAAATCAAATTTCTAGTTATGAATAGCTGTATATCCTAAAACATGAGTTATTCATCATCAAGGAATTTTAAAAACTCCTTGCAGTTAACGGAGATCCAAAGTCAATAGTATAAATCTTCTTTAACGCCAATGTAAATTGTTTTTAAACTTCAACAAAAATGTGAATTTTCTTTGAAAAAAGGGCTGAATTAACTGCCATTTAAAGCTTTAACAAATAACAGAGCTAAAAATATGAAAGTAACTATCCACGTACGATTCTAAGTAGATGTCTGGCTGGTACGGTTGTTAGAGCACCGGCTTCCTGTTTTGCAGAACGCGGGTTCGAATCCTGTCGGATGTTGCTATTGCAACTTGTGCGGCAGTTTGCTTTTCGGTTAATGTTTTTTTAAGTTATGCCTGTGACATTCAGTATTTCCTTTAATTTTGTTCCTTTTTCGAAACCCAAATTATTATCAGACAAATTTAAAATAACTTTTATTCCAATTTCCTTCTAATAAATGCATAAGTTCTAAATTAAAAAGATTAAAAGAGCTATTTTTAAAAGCACTCTTTTATAGTGTGTAGTAGTAAACAAGTAGAATTGCTTAATTACATTTATTTTCTGCATTTTAGTCATTAATTTATAATTCGTTATTACAAACAAAATGCGTTATATATTAAAGACCATAAAATAGAAAAATTGTACTGATTTATTCTCAAATTCACTAATAGATGGCGCCACCCGTATTGAATGTTTAATTGAATTTACTTATCAACTGATAATTAAGCCCTAAAAATATTAAAATATTGTACTCTCATCTAATATTCACAAGTGTGCAAAATAACAGAATGGAAAATACCTGTAAATAACGTTTTATCCATTGCTACAGTACTTACAAATAACTTATAATTCGTAGTTACTGTACCTGCAAATAACGTTTTATTCGTAGGTACAGTATCTGCAAATAACGAATTATTCATAGGTGCAGTACCTGCAAATAACGTTTTATCCGCAGTTACAGTACCTTCAAATAACGCCATCCAGCGTAAAAGAAATCCAGCGGAATGTTCTCTTCTCTTTTTACTTCACAGTTTAATAAAGAAAAGTGAATATATATATTTTGGACTTCTCTTTTTGACCGATTGAGTCGAAACTTGGATAAAGATCTACAATTTGGCTGGCAAGACTATATACCGAATTTCACTTATCTAGATAGGTGTGATTTTGAGTTATCGCGTTCACACACACAGGAATAGACAGCCATCAGACAGTCAACCCTTTGACAGATTTTATCCAAAATTTGATAGAAATGTGCAATTACAAATGCACGAAAACCAAATGCAAAGTCTCGTCTATCCTAGCATCATGCATACTTGAATTCATGTTCACATGCCCAGGACGGAGAGGCGGACAGCAATGAAATAAAGACCATAACATTCTTATACTTTTTTTAAATTTAGCGCTTGAAAACAATTCTTTAACATGGCTACAGCCATTTCTAAATTTTAAATGAACTCTCTGTTGTATCTCTGTATAATGGTTCATTAAGGCAGAGAAGTTAAAGTTGATTCTGCAGAGTTCAGATACTGCCGCAGAAAATTCAGAATTTTTCTATATTGTACTACTAAGTCATATTTTAAGTGAATTCAGATGAGATGCGATATCATCTTGATACTACATATATTTACATTTAACAGAATATATTTCACATTATGGAATATTATGGATACAATATTATATAAAAGATATATTTTTACTCGCATTAGATAACTCACTGAAATTTTGTACCTTTCATAATTCTAAGTTCTAAGCTTTTTCTTGAGATAGCTAAGTAATTACTATTTTCACCCATGTATCTTCTTATACTTTTTAAACGGAAACTACTAAAATCAGTTTTAGTAAAAAAGTTTTCTACTAGAAATGTCTACTTTTAGGTTAGAATGGAATAAGATAACAGATCAAGATAACACTTGTTAAGCTGTTACTTGAGATTACTATTTTAACACATGTATCTTCTACTTTTATCAGTAACTACTAAAATAACTTTTAGTAAAAAATTTTTTAATTAATTTTTAAATTAGTTTCTAAAATTAGTTATTTTTTCTACTAGAAATGTCTACTTTTAAGTTAGAATATGAACGCAGATCATAATAACACTTGCTAAGCTTCTTGAGAATAATATTTTCTCCCATGTATCTTTACTTTTAAATAGTGACGAGTTTTAGAAAAAAGTTTTTCTACTAGAAATGTCTAATTTTAAGTTAGAATATGTGCGCAGATAAAGTTAACACTTGTAATTATGAAGTAAGCTTTATGTATTCAGTTTTAAATGTCCGTTATGTTCACACAAAAGAAAAAGTAAGAATTATGAAGAATAGAAAATAAGTCATTTTAAATAAAAATTTCTGTAAAGAAAAGATGAATAAGGAATTTTGTTAACTGAACAAATTAAAGAAGAATAAATGGAGAAAATATTTTAAAAATAGGAAAATGAGAATGAAAATTTTATAATTGTATTTTATTAAACTTCTGAATAAAATTATAAGTACACGTCTTCCATTTTACAACTGGTGAAAAACACTTCTATATTCTCTCTCTCTCTAATGTCTATAATATAATATTAAATAAGAGATATATACCATTTTCAACAGAATTTCACAAAGATCTGGAAGGAGAAATAACAATATGCAAATCATTAATATGTATGTAGCTTATGAATGTCAGAAAAATTCCAAATTTTTTAAATAGAATTCTTTACTAATACATAACAAATTAATTATTTAGTTCATACTACAGTTCCATGAATATAATTTTGAAGGAATGCAATCATTTTGAAAACATGTTTTTCTTTTAAAATGCCAAATTAAGCTCCTAGTAGCAACAAAAATTTGAAAAATTATTGAAAAATTTGCATCCTATGAAGTGCTGCGTTCTACTAATATTTTCTCTATTTCTGCATTTACAAGGCACTGTCTCTGCTAGTGTCAATGATGGAACAGTGAAAAGCTCGCATTTTATTCTTAAAACATCTATACAGGTAAGGTAGGAAATACGGATGCAATATTTTTATTGATCAAGTATTGCAGACAATACATCTACTATAACTAGGCTGAAAGATTTTATATCTTTACTAAGAATTCTAGTTACTTGATGTAGTTGCTCTAGTATAGTACTCCAGTTGTCTTTCATTACTATATGAGCTCCTGCTGCAATGATAGAAACAGCAAGTAACATGTAATCAGCCTTTATTTTCACAAATGTTTCATTTTCGTTATTTTCCATTACTGGCATTCCAGTTACAACTTCGTATAAGCGGTCGTAAATTTTCTTGCGATTCAGATAAACTAAGTCCATTACAATAATGGCTGATGGATAAAGAAAATCATCAGTATTTGGATCATTTGTGTAAAGTACGCACAGTAACATTTCGACGTAAAGTGCAGGATTCGAAACATTTAATTTGTAGTTCAAAGTTTTCATGACTCTGATCTCAGAGTTACAAATTCCAGTTTTACCGTAGACTTTTCCACCAGTTTTTTCCAAGAATTCAACAACTTGCGAAGGCATTATATGCTCATAATGAGAATTCAATTTGCTTGCGAGTTCTATTGACGTTAGTACGCGTAAAATCGTCTGTTCCGTAATTCTTCCTTCAATGACTTCCCATGATAAAGGCTTATCCGTTTCCTGCCGGTCTTTCACAGACCGGTGAAGTTCAAGTACATGATAAGCAAGAAATCTTTCATAAATTTCAAGAGCACTATATTTGACTCCACTGTCTAGTTTAAAGTACTCACAAGTGTTGAAAATGAATTCTGCTACATCTGAAGACCATTCCAATTCCAAGGAATTAGCAGAAGATATTCGCTCTTGATTCTTTTTAGCCATGTCGAACAACCATTCTTCCAATAAATCGGAAGAAACTTGTCTTATATTTTTAACATCTATCAAATGAGGTGTCGACATTATATGCATCCCTATTAAAAACTTGTTACAGCTTTTTAAAAATAATTCTACTTTTAATGTAATGAAATAGAGAATACAAAAGACAAAAATTTGGTCAGATAATCATTCGATTAAATAAAATAAACATAAGTCTAATAAGATTAAGAGCAAACGATAGTTTATTGGACTGATGCCAACTGAAAGCAACAGACATAAAATAAATACGACAGAGAAAAACAAACTATTTTGAAAGGAAATCGTTTTCAGAAATGTGAGGGAAAATAAGTTTGACATGGTGTTATCAGATGCTCCTATCATATCGACATAAAGGGGAAAAAATCAAGGAATACTTGGTTAATTACTTCAGGCTATTTTAGGAAAAGGAAATTGTTCTGTAGGATTTTTGCAGATATTCAAGGTCGAATAAAAACAGAGTAAGCAGAAAAAAGAAGGAAATAATATTAATAATTTACACAGAAAAGCTTGCTTTTGTTGTTATTAATAATATTATAAGAAAAAATGATGACGCGTTCATTAAAAATAACAGAAGAGATTATAATCGCTCATGTTTCAGAAATTTAATTTCTTTTTATCATTCAAATCAGTTGTTCTTTAAAATCAACTTGACTGACGATTTAAAAAAATTAAAAAATGAATTTTATGAAAATTTATGATGTCGCGATTAATTCGTTTATATTATTTATCTTTTAAAGCTAGAAAATCGTTTGGAATAAAATGTCTGAACAAATAAACTTGATTTAATAAGAAGACATGTTTGAGGTTTTCTAACATTAGAAATAACGAAGTTAAATGCTAAACGTTTAGTGTTTGTTGAGAATTCTGGAAGAATTAGGAACAATACATGAATATCATTCTATGATTTTTTTACCATTTACCAAGTAGCATTTACGGTTTATTTCAGGGAGTTTTTAATTTTTGAAAACTCATTAAAATAATATTTATAACTCAAAAATTTATATATCATTATTTTTTACCACGCATCGATTATGGTATTGAAAATATTCTGTAATTAGTATAAAGAATTGATTTTTTAAATAAAATACTATTTTTTTTAATCTTTGGCTTATAAGAATAACGAAAACTTGTAACTTTCTTATTCTTATTCTTTAACATACTTATTTTTATAAATTATTCTTATTCTTACAACTTTCGTTTTAAGAATAATGAAAAAATTCTTGTTTTTAATTTGTTGTTTTTTTGTATAGTTTCGTTCGTATGGATTAAAATTATTCATAAGATTCAATTTAATGTAGTATGGTTCTGAAATCAATGTTTGGTTAGCGAGTCCCTAGACGGTTTTAGAATTATACAGGCTGCAAGAATTTCTGAAAGAATAAAGCTTCAACATCTTGATTTTGTTAAAGGCAATAATCAGAATAGTTATATAGTACATCAGAGTTTCACAGGTTTCATCTTTCAACATTTCAATTAAAAGAAAAAAAAGTTTTGCAGTGATATTTAAGCAGAATGATGCAGACATATTTCTGTAAATCTATGTAAGCTTTGAATGGAATTTTGGCAAATTTAATTTTAAAATTTCGTTCAGAATTCTAGTTCGTGAATATAACCTATAAAAATGTGTCATCACTTTCAGAAAACGAATAATGTTTTTTCAAAATCATACTTTCTTTTTCCAACTACATATTGCTATTTAAACATATAGCAATTTGTTTTTAGTTTTTATCAAGAAATTTGAATAAAATCATGCATCTTATGGTAAAGTACGGAAGATTCGAAACCCTCCCAATGGAACAATATAAATTAAATACTGACTTTTCGAAATAAATAAAATTTTAAAAATTCATTCCCGGAAAAAAACACACGACGAGGATAATATACATTCCTCGCAGAGGACAAAAATCTTCTTATTTACCAATATTTTATCTATAAACAATGATAAATTTAACAGACAATCATGCCCTGAAATTAAGGATATTTAAGATTCTCAGAAAAAAAAGTATTTGAACGAAACTTTCTAATGAAATAGAGCTTTTCATATCTTATGGAATAACAGCTTCTTTTTCAAGTTGCTACGAGTCCTTAGGTTGAGCAGACAGTTCCTCTTCAATGATCAAAAAAGTTGGTGAAGTATATAAAAGAAATCGTCTCAGTTATGTAGTGCAGTTCAAAATCAGCATGTAATCCTGAAATTGCCATAGAAAAATAGCCGTGACTCAGATAATCCACATAGACGATTTTTTCAAGTGACAGAATATTCGGTTGGTTAGAATGTGGCCAGACGCAGATGGAATTATCACAGGAACTGCTCAGAGTGTCAAATCTAGCTTACGGTAGCGATTCCAAGAGGAAGGAAACGCAAGAAGGGGCTCCAGTTCAGATTGTACTCTAGTTATAACGTCACACAGCGGCCGGTATTTGGCAGTGACTCCCGAAAGAAATAGGCTATAGCATAGGGGGAGTTGGGGTAGATTGATGAGAGAACATTGATATAGTCCATAAATTTTGATTATTGGAATGGGTCAAGATGTTCACATCTCCTCATATATATGTCACTAAAATGTCATGTTTATTTTTCGGCCATATTTAGTCAAAAGTTAATTTACAAATGAATCAGACCGCTAATCTTTTCGTCTAAGTGATTTTTACTCTAAGAATGTGTTGCATGATTTTTTAAAAAACTAGTTACTTTTTCCTGCCAGGGAATCTAGTCCAAAGGTTGGAAAAAATGCATTTAGTTTTCTGAACTATATTAAATTATGAGATTATTTAGCATTGTTTTTGCGTGACCGCTTGTTTTAATTTAAATGGGCTCTTGAGGCAAACTGATACAATTCGACTCCGGGGCACATTGATACACGTCTTCTGTGTCTATAAATGTAGCTTAACAGCAACTACTTTGCAACATCGTCTTCAGAAATGAAAAAAAAAATAATAAAAAAAACCCCGTAAAAATATATTATCTAAAAGAAACATGCAATTAAGAATTTGTTTAAACAATGAAAACATTTTGAATTTCAGTGCAAAAATGAAAAGTATTGTTGTAAATTACATAAGTTTAAAATATTTGTTTACGAATTTATTAAAATTGGAGAAAGATTGTACGGCAACTTAATTAATATCATTGAAAAGATAATATTTTGCATTTTCAGATCATGTGAAAATTATTTTTGTGCTATATTATTTTTGTAAATTATCATGGATGAACGCGAAAATTTCTCTTAATTTTTGATCAATTAAAATTTCAAAAAAGGCTTCGAGACACATATTCCCTCCCTCCAAAGTATTTTTACACACTCACACACATTCTCCTTTATTATTTGTTGAGATAAACTATCTTCTGAGGCATTATTGTTTCATTTTCCCAGTCTCATTAAAAAAGTTGAATTTTGATTAAAATAAAATCTTGTTACTTTGTTAAACGCTTAAGGTATCTGACTACGTGCGGGAACGAATTTTTGAAAAAGCGCTTTAATGTGCAATTTCAGTTCATTTTCTGACTCAATATGATTCAAAACAACCATTAATACCAGTCAGGAAATTTTATGTCACTTGAGATTCAGTAAAATGGTATAATTTAGGTAAAAAAAGGGTAAAATTAGGGCAAAAAGCAAAACACTCTAGCAGAAATTCTAATCCATATATTCAAATTATTTCTCTACGCAGCACATTTACAGCTATGGTGAAGGCAATGAACTAGGATCTAAGAAATACTTGCATTTACAGGAAAGTTATGGCCAGTCGAATATTCTCTTATTCAAAATTTCACAAAATGCGTAGGTATAATCAACATTAGGCAGCTCTAAATCAAAAACTATTCATCTCACTTATATATTGACACTTAAGACGACATATATACAAAATTTCAAGGAAATATATAGATAATGTTTCGAGATATCGTGTTTCGCGTAAGTGGCTTTTGACGAAATATAAGTTTTCCAAAAAACGCGTTTAAAGTTTTAATTTGCTTTTCATTAAAAATATATGTATTTAACTTCTTTTGAAATTTGTCACATTTGTAGGATATACCTTCTTTATTCAGAATCTTATCACATTTTTTCATTCTGAGAGCCCGTAATTTTTTTCTAGCGTTTTTTGTTCCTGCCAAAGACTGTCTCTTAGAAGTAACGATTCTATGGTTATTGAGGTTAAGATATTATTTCAATGTATATGTTGGCCAGGAACTGTTCCCAGTTCATGAAATACTCTTTTAAGACCATAAAATCAATCATTAAACAACAATTAAGCTATCGATGTCCCAAAACGTGAATTTTGTAACTCCACAAATGTGCATTTTGGCAAAAATGTTCATAGTAGCTTGTCGAAACTCAAACTCTTATTCAAATTGACATGACTTGCAGACAGAGTGTATAATTAATCGAAATAAATTAAAAGGAAATTAATTTATATTTCAGAGTGCGGTGCATTGGGTATAACGAGGGAAAACAGCCTACTTCCGGTTTCGTTTTCAGTTACCGTGCTTTATAAAAAAATTCTATATCTCCGTTTCTATTCATCGCAAAAATAAAATAAACCCAGATTTAGAAAACTAAATAAATGGGCTTTAAAGTAAAACCATAAAAATTTTTTTGTGAATTTCGACCCAAAACCGTCTTTTAGATGTAGTCAGATACCTTAAACCTTGATTTGGAATAGGATAGGACTTTTTTGATAAAACAAATTTTGTTTTGATCCCACACCTATTAATCATCATTATTTTGGATATTTCCGTGAAAGAATCAATGTGCCCGAAGCTGGTATCTCTGTACCCTTAGTATGGGGCAGACTGATGCAAATCCAGTTTTAGGAAAAGAGTATGATATATATTTTATTATGTAGTTTATGACCCAAATTCGAGAAAAATCCTATATTAGATTAGCTAATGTATAATTACAGCGTATTAATTCTAATTACTACCGTTGGTAAAATCGGTTTTTAGCTGTCCTAAAAAAAAGTGTACCAATATCCCCGCATTTCCTCTACCTGTCCTGTATTTGCCGAAAGAGACGGGCAAAGTATTATAGCATACCAGTCCGGGCAGCTGTCGGCATTCAAAAATACCATTTCGAGGCAAACCGTGTACAAATGGTTGAGAGAGTATAGTCTATAAGTCAGCAAGCCTCACGGCGGAAGCTTATTGTTAGGGCCGAATTTATTAAATTGACACTAGAAAAGTAAGTCTGTATGTTTTTTTTTTATGTTTTATACTCACACCGACCAGCTTACCCAAACGGGTGTAAGGCCTACAACGGTCGACGGGGAGACAACAAGTTAAATTTATTTTACACACTATGCCCTGAGCAGGGGCAGTGAATTAAAACAGATTGAGTTATAAAACACAGCTGTTCACCCACACAAGAGGGGAGAAAGACTGGTCACAAATGCTCCACCCACTTAGTGTGGGGAGTACTTGATTACAATGGAAATGCCTCACTTAATATATAAAACCACAAGTAAAAACAAAAACTGCCACATACATAAAATGCTTAAAATCTGTTAGGGCAAAGAAGTAGAGCGGATAATAGCGTAAAAGCAAATGAAATAACCAAGAATAATATACAGTAAAAAATAAGGAAAAAAGTGAAAGATAAAAATCTGAAACCAATAAATAATTAAGTCTGTATGTTTTTACCTGAAGTATCCAAGCATTCTTCGCAATTTGATTCACTTCGCATATTCATATGGAGAGCATTAGCGACAGGGCCGGATTAAGCCCTGTAGGAGCCTATGGACAATGCAAGATACCCGTCCCATCCTCTAAAACCAAATATTTTTTGTTGATTTTCATTAATCTTTATACAAGCAGGTTTTTAAATAAAAAAATATTGCGAAAAACTGAAATAAAATATTTAATTTAAGTCCGGGACACCTTTAGGGGACCTGGTTTCAATATCTTGCAAATAAAAAGAATCGTAAAAGAATTACAAAACATTTTTTACACATTTACGGAAATATCTTCCGGGATTTGTTCCGAGAACAAATATGCAGATGTTAATCTTTATGTACGAGGAAATAATTCTAATCTAAACCATTATATCTCATTGCATAAACATTGTTGCAGTGATATAATTACGATGTATAAATTACAAATGGTTGTTTACTATAAATTGATATTTTATTAAGGTAAGAATTTCGTTAAAATAAAAGTTCTCGTCATTACTTCATTGATTCTTACAATAAAAATTAATCAAAGCAAAGATTAAACAATCCACAAGAAGATATCAAAGAGCAAATATGTGAAAAGATGCTTCACTTACTACTCTTAACGCTGTCACCGCGACGTTTTCAAACAGTCAAAGTTTTTATCTATACTTATAACAGGAAATGTTTGCGTGCTTGCGCGCGATGTCCAGACGAATCTATCGCACTCACAGTCATGAAATTTGGCACAAGGTAGACGTGAAGGTGACTCAATGCACCTCGAAGCTGGAATTTTAAAATTCAATCTAGAAATTTTTTTATTTAATGTTTTGGATCATTTTCGGCACGTTTACGGCTGTAATATCTTTTCTACTTATCGTTGAAAAACAATCAATGCACCATCGGATAGAACAAACAATTTTCGTTCTAATAAAGTTTGTTCTGAGCTTCAAACGTAATTTACTGAATTTTGAGAAATTTAAAAAAATAATCAGTTTTGCCATCGAAATTTAAATTTTGTTTTTAAATTTGCTGCATCCAACGTTCTAATAACACTACTATTTTAAATTTTTTTTCAGCTTATAACTGAAACGGTTCTGTCGGATTTAAAACAAGAACGGTTAAAATATCTTTTCCCGTTTTTATTAAATTAATTTTTTCCTGGTCAGTTGAAAGATATTTTCATCTACCGAGCTCCTTCCCGCGACACTTTTCCGGAACGTTGTAGGAAATTTCATTGGCTGACGATGCAGAGAGCAGGTGACGTCATAACCTTCAACTGAATGACTTCGATTATTATTTCCGGCAGTGTCTTAACGTGCTTATGTCTCGCACCTTTTATTTGCTTTATAATAATCATTTTCACGTTGCAATTTTTTAATATTGTTTCGGATTAACGTACTCTGTATTTTCTACAGTTGAAATGTTATTATCGCGAAGAAAAATAAGTGTTTCTTTTGTTTTGCTTTCAGAAATTTTTCATGCCATTGTGGGCCATTTTTTTCTTCTTCATTTTGTGGCCAACGCCGTGCGCGTACTGCTAGTAAACAATATTTTGATATGTCTAATGACTATGAATCCATGGTAACTTATTAATGAGATTTCTCAAATGGGTATTTATGTGGCTGTGATGTTTTTTTCCAAATATATTACATATATTTGGCACACCAAAAGTATTGCAACATACTTTTTACTTGAACTAGTGTGAGAGAAAAAAAATGTGATTTCATTCATTTTTTGCGAACGATTATGGCCAGCCATTCATATTTTCAAATCAAAAACTTGTCACCTGAAAATTTGGAATTTGCAGTTATATATATCGTCGTCGTTCAGTCAGAAGTTACTAAGTGCAAAAAACCTTCTGACAGACTACTGCAGTCAATTAGAATTTGAAATTTCGATAGAAAACTATTATCTAAATATCACTAAATCAACGGTAAGAGCTAGAAATCTGTAAAATAATTTTTACTATTTATCAAAACGACTCAAAATTAATCCAATTTAAACTGATCACAGGGTCAGAACTCGAAACTATAGTTTTGTACTTAGTGACTTCTACATGAACGACAAAGATATATTTCTTTCTGGTTTAATGAATCTAATTTTTCAATAATGAAATTACTGACGCATAACTAATGACTCCACACGGAAGGAAAGATTCAAGGATACCATTTGCAAAACTATGAATCACTAAAAGATTATGTCATATAGGTTGAATTTCTCAGCATGTAAATCCGGATGTGATGACGTAAAAGAATGAAGTTTCGTCAACCTCCAAGCCTCCCCAAGACCAACTTATCGCCTTGCTGAAATCCGAAAATTTCTGTCTGCTGATTACAAAATTTTCAATAGGCTTTCCATTATCAGAGACAAAAACCTCTCTCTTCTGATGAATGTTTTCGCATGTTCAGGAAGTATTTCAGTCCAGAAAAGACAGAGGCGCGATAAGCTTGTTTCCTGCGCTGTACCACGTGGACAAGTACTTCCTCTCGCTGTTAGGAAGTTAAACACTGTAGTGATGCATTGCTAAGGAGATCTTGAAGACGGAAGAAATGAAGGGCAGAAAAGTAGCAGTAATCCCAGCCATTTTCATACTGATTATACTACAATCAGGTAATCTGTTTCCATTTTTACGTAGATCTTGAATGAACTCTTGAGCAATGAATTGGCGAGCATTGTGATGAGTAAATGTTACATTTATAAAGAGTATTGTTAACATATATATAGAATATTGCTGCACATGTAAGAATATTGACTGGCTGAGATCGAATTCTCTTCGAAGTAACAGATTTCCTCTTTCTTGAAATTTACTTCTGTGAATGATGTAGTAAAAGTTAATGTCTTGATTTTTGTGACAATTGTTGTAAACCAGCATTGTGATGAGTGAATGTTACACATATAAAGAGTATTGTTACCATATACATAGAGTATTGTTACCATAGTATTGTTAC